>JACEEZ010015767.1:187500-215000 GCA_016584305.1 Chionoecetes opilio
AGGGAGATATGGAGGGGCGGCGGTGATGGATGCTGACAGAGAGAGAGAGAGAGAGAGAGAGAGAGAGAGAGAGAGAGAGAGAGAGAGAGAGAGAGAGAGAGAGAGAGAGAGAGAGAGAGAGAGAGAGAGAGAGAGAGAGAGAGAGCTATTAAGAAGATAAAAGGCGAGGGGAAGAAGTGCATTTACGAAAAGGCAAAAGGAAAAGAAGGAAAACAAGAAAGAGGAGAAAGAGAAGGGAGGAAGACGGACCCCAAATAGAAAAAAAGGGAAGAGAATTACCTGGAAAGATGAGAAAGCACAGCATGGAAAAAGTGAGATAAGGAAGAGGAAGAAAAAAACTAAGATGAAAAGCAAAGCATAACGATAAAACGTTAATATTGAAGATTTAGATAAAAAATGAGGAAGGAAAGTATATATATATAATTATCACATTACTGATACTGGTATACTTTCTCTCATTTTTTTTTAACTGAATACCTTGGAAGCAAAAGGGGAGTTAATGTGCTAAAGTCCCGGCTGGGAAGCCAAGGACTATCTGTAGCAGTATTATATCTTATCCATATCAATATTTATACAAATAATATGAAGAAAGTATAGTAATACACTAGTAGAAATTAATACACGAATGATATAAAGATAGTCTACTAATATAATTTAGTCTCTCTCTCTCTCTCTCTCTCTCTCTCTCTCTCTCTCTCTCTCTCTCTCTCTCTCTCTCTCTCTCTCTCTCTCTCCCTCCTCCCGATCCAATTAATCAAATTTCTTATCTGATAGGCCCGTCGGCAAGCATTCTCCCCCTTGATTGGCCGCGGCGCCCCGTTATTCCCCGCTATTCCCGTTGTGATTGGAGCAGCGAGACGGCTTAAGAAAGGGAACATTTGCTCCACTGTGTGATGGCAATCGTGATGTATGCGTTTTATGAATCTCTCTCTCTCTCTCTCTCTCTCTCTCTCTCTCTCTCTCTCTCTCTCTCTCTCTCTCTCTCTCTCTCTCTCTCTCTCTCTCTCTCTCGTCCCTCCAGGGTGCTGATGCGGGAGATAAGAGAGATAAGAGGCGCGTAACCCAGCCTCCTCCCACGGCCATTATCTGTATTTATCCTCCATGACTCTATTAGCTGAGAGAGAGAGAGAGAAAAGAGAGAGAGAGGAGAGGAGAGAGAGAGAAGAGAGAGAGAGAGAGAGAGAGAGAGAGGGGGAGAGGAGAGAGAAGAGAGGGAGAGAGGAGAGAGGAGAGAGAGAGAGAGAGAGAGAAGAGAGAGAGAGAGAGAGAGAGAGAATTTCGTACTCTCTTTCCTATACATCATTTTTTTACCGCAACTTTTCATCTCATCATCACCACTTTCTTCATTCCTTTCTTTCATTTTCCTTCCTTTTATCCTTGCTATTTATTAACCCTTCTCTCTCTCTCTCTCTCTCTCTCTCTCTCTCTCTCCTCTCTCTCTCTCTCTCTCTCTCTCTCCTCTCTCTCTTCTCTCTCTCTCTCTCTCTCTCTCTCTCTCTCTCTCTCTCTCTCTCTCTCTGCATTATAAGCCTCCATTTCACCTCCCTCCCCCTCTCCTAGTTATCCACCCATTTCCCTCAGCCCTTCTTTCTTCCCTCCCTTTTCTCTCACATTCACTCTGCCACAATCATACCTGACGTTTCCAATTCCTAGACTGTGGAGTTCATTTTGTAAGGGGTCACTCCAATGCTCAGACTCCGTGTTGCTGGAATAACTGTGTCCTTCCCAGCCTGTCCCCCTGCCTGCCTTAACCTACCCTGCCCTGACTCTGCTCTGCCCCCCTGCCTGCCTTAACCTACCCTAACCTCACCCTGCCTGCCCTTAACCTGCCCTGGCCTGCCCTAGTAACCTTCCTCCCTGCTTCCCTGATCCATCTAAGATCGTATCTGCTCTCTCCTCAGTCATTTGTCTTGCCTTGTTTACTATTTGTCTGTGTGGGTTTTTGTGTTGTGGTTTTGTTGTGTGATTGTTCTGTTCGAGTTTCCTTGTGCTATTTTTTTTCTCTCTATTGGTCATCAACTTTTTCCTCCAGTGTAACTTCTTTCTCCTTCTCCTTCTCCTTTTCTTCTTCTTCCTCCTTATAGTGTGACTGTTTTTGTTTTCCATGTCACCTACTATCCATTTCAGACCCCATGAGGCATAGTTTTTCGCAAATGTCTCCTAAACAAACAGTCGGATTAAAATGACAGTTTGGCACAGCTTGTCTGAGACCGTCCCCTAATTTATGGCAGTAGAGTGCATTGCCAAGTGTGTTTAATGAAGGAGTTTACTCCTGGCTTTGACGGCGAAGCTGGCAAGAGCCGTGTAGACATTCGGACAAGGGAAGGTTTGAGGTGACGTACTTGTGACGTGTATCAAGCCACGCCCTCATTCTCTCCTCCCGGCTTCCCCTCCCTCCCCCCCGTACCCCCACCTTCCCCCTCACTCTCCCATTTACCTATCCCTCTCTCTCTCCTCTCTCTCTCTCTCTCTCTCTCTCTCTCTCTCTCTCTCTCTCTCTCTCTCTCTCTCTCTCTCTCTCTCGTCCACTTGCGTTGTACATGAGATATGACGCCATGCACATGTTAGTTGTCTATAATTGCAGATAACCCGAAAGTATATGTTAAGTATGGTAAGTAGTTTATGCACACGACAGTGATACCTGTTCCAGCGTAATTGGCTGTTGCTTAAGTGCTGTTTGAGTTTTGTTGGGTAATTATACAACCATTGAAGGTTGTATATGACCCTCTTTCCCAGAAGGGCACGTTGTGCGTATGATGGGATGAGGTAGCTGTGGCTTGATCATTTATAGGACATCGGGTTGGAGTCGGAAAGGAATAAGGGTGGAAATGGAGCGGGGATTCAAGAGCAGAGTAAGAACGTAAAACAAATGTCAAATAAGAAATACATAAATACATTAATTATGACGTTAGGAGCGTCGATAGCGATGACGGGGATGAGGTGTTTCTCGATAGTGATAATGATTAGAATACAATATTTGGTCAGTTATATGCATTATTAATCCACCCAACATATACCCGCTGTCTATCTTTGTCTGCAATGAATTTTTAACACATGTCTACAAGAAAGCTATTTGTATGACACTCCTCCTAACGTCAGAATTAATGTATTTCTTATTTGACATTTGTTTTACTTTCTTACTCTGCTCTTGAATCCCTGCTCCATTTCTACCCTTATTCCTTTCCGACTCCAACCCGATGTCTTATAAATGTTCAAGCCACAGCTACCTCATCCCATCATACGCACAACGTGGTCTCTGGGAAAGAGGGTCACATACAACTTTCAATGGTTGTATATTACCCAAGAAACCTCATACAGCACTTAATCAACAGCCAATTACGGAGGAACAGGTATCACTCATATTTTTTTTTTTTTTTTTTTTTTTTTTTTTTTACATCACAAAGAACTGGCCAAGGGCACAACAAAAATGATTAACACAAAGCCCGCTTAGTTGACAGTCCCTATAAAGAAGACAGTAAGAGAATAAAATAAAAAAGAGGGGTGAGCCAATTTAGTTCGCGAGGTGTCTTGTTACTCTTCTTTTGAAAAAATTTAAGTCATAGGAAAGTGGAAAAATAGACACAGGAAGAGAGTTCCAGAGTTTACCAGTGAAAGGGATGAAAGAGTAAAGATACTGATTAACTCTTGCATTAGGAAGATGGACAGAATAGGGATGAGAATGAGTAGAAAGTCTTGTGCAGCGAGACCGCGGGAGGGGGGGAGGCATGCAGTTAGCAAGTTCAGAAGAACAGTGAGCATGAAAATAACGGTAGAAGAGAGCAAGAGAAGCAACATTGCGTCGGTGATTTAAAGATTGAAGACAGTCAGTCAGAGGAGGAGAGTTGATGAGACGAAAAGCTTTTGACTCCACCCTGTTTAGGAGAACTGTATGAGTGGATCCTCCCCAAACATGTGAGACATACTCCATATATGGGCGGATAAGGCCCCTGTAGAGAGCAAGCAATTCGGAGGGAGAAAAAAAAAGGACGCAGACGCCACAGGACACCTAACTTCTTAGAGGCTGCTTTAGCAAGAGATGAGATGTGAGATTTCCAGTTCAGATTTTTAGTAAAGGATAGTCCTAGAATGTTCATTGTAGAAGAAGGAGACAGTTGAGTGTCATTGAAGAAGAGGGGATAGTTATCTGGTAGGTTTTGTCGAGTAGATAGGTGAAGAAATTGGGTTTTTGAGGCATTGAACAAAACAAGATTTGCTTTGCCCCAATCAATAATTATGGAAAGATCAGAATTTAGGCGCTCGGCGGCATCTCTCCGTGAATCACTTAGTTCCTGTTAAGTTGGACGTCTAATAAACGACGTTGAAAAATGCAGGGTAGAATCATCAAACTACCTACCATACTTAGCATATACTTTCGGATTATATGCCATTATAGACAACTAACATGTGCATGGCGTCATATCTCATGTACAACGCAAGTGGACGAGAGAGAGAGAGAGAGAGAGAGAGAGAGAGAGAGAGAGAGAGAGAGAGGAGAGAGAGAGAGAGAGAGAGAGAGGAGAGAGAGAGAGAGGAGAGAGCGAGAGAGAGGATAGGTAAATGGGAGAGTGAAGGGGAAGGTAGGGGTACGGGGGGGAGGAAGGCAAGAAGGGAAGGAGGGGAAGCCGGGAGGGGAGAATGAGGGTTGATACACGTCACAAGTACGTCACCTCAAACCTTCCCCTGTCCGAATGTCTACTCGGCTCTTGCCAGCTTCGCCGTCAAAGCCAGGAGTAAACTCCCTCATTAAACACACTTGGCGATGTACTGTACTGCCATAAATTAGGAGACGGTCTCAGACAAGCTGTGCCAAAATGTCATATTGATCCGACCATTGGTTTAGAAGATATTTGCGAAAAACGATGCCTCATGGGGTCCGAAATGGATAGTTTTAAGTAGTGCTGGTTATATTAATTAATGATTTTCACTTCTTCCTTCCTTCACGTATCGCTGTCCTCCTCCTCTTCGTCCTCTTTCTCCTCCTCTTCCTCTTCCTCTTAGTCTTCCTTCTACTCCGGCTCTTCCTCTCCCTCCTCTTCCAACTCCTCCTCCTAGGTCTTTGGGAGCATAGTGTTAATGCCACACACACGACAGCATAGTCCGTTGTCATTCAGTCAGTAAAATCGGTTGATCCTTCGCCTTCTTCGGTCTTCCCTTCGCATTCAAGACATGATACATAAGACACACCCACTCGTCATGCACAGGTGTGTGTGTGTGTGTGTGTGTGTGTGTGTGTGTGTGTGTGTGTGTGTGTGTGTGTGTGTGTGTGTGTGTGTGTGTGTGTGTGTGTGTGCGTGCGTGCGTGCGTGCGTGCGTGCGTGCCGTGCGTGCGTGCGTGCGTGCGTGCTGGTGGTGGTGGTGGTGGTGCGTGCGTGCGTGGTGTGTGTGTGTGTGTGTGTTATGTGTGTGTGTGTGTGTGTGTGTGTTAGCACTCCCTTTATCTATTTTATGTCCCTATATTGTAGTGACCTTTGGGAGCGACCGCACTTAATTATGGGCTTAACGCCCAAAGCTAAAGGAAGATACAATATTCTTGCTTCCGTGTGTGTGTGTGTGTGGTGTGTGTGTGTGTGTGTGTGTGTGTGTGTGTGTGTGTGTGTGTGTGTGTGTGTGTGGTTGTGTGGTGTGTGTGCGCGGAAAAATTGTAATCAGTCAATAAGTCAGTCAGTTTGTCTGTCTGTCTGTCTGTCTGTCTGCGTGTCCCTGTTCTCCTTAAGGGATAATTGAAACATCAGTTGGACACGAGTAGCGAGAATGCGAGAGAGAGAGAGAGAGAGAGAGAGAGAGAGAGAGAGAGAGAGAGAGAGAGAGAGAGAGAGAGAGAGAGAGAGAGAGAGAGAGAGAGAGAGAGAGAGAGAGAGAGAGAGAGAGAGAGAGAGAGAGAGAGAGAGAGAGAATAGATTATCCCACGATGATCCCCCAGTGAGAGAAGCCCCCCCCTCCCTTCCATTATTTGTATCCCTCATCACTCACTTCTCCCCTCCCCTCCCTCACCCTCACCTGTCAATATGCTTCCTCACCACCCCCTCCCTCCCCTCTCCTTGCTTCTCTCCTCTCTCCCTGCCTCATCTCTTTTCCTGCCTCACCGTCTCGCTTTCACGTGCCAATAAGCTCACCACCCTCCTTACCTCACATCTTATCTCCCTACACGTTCCTCCACCTGCTATCTCCACCTGTGTCTTGCCCCCACACGCCACACTCTGCTCTCCTCATCCACTTCAGACCGCTGCAAGGTGCTGATCAGACCCTCTAACGTTACCTCTACATTGATATACCTGAATATCTACGTGAACTTTTTATTTTTTTGTGATGTAAAAGAAAGAAAAAAGAAAACGCAAGTTACCTGAAAACTTAATTATTTATGTTTAAATTCCTATCTGATGCAGTATTTTGAAATATAAACAAATAAATACATATCTTGCCTATAACATTACTCTCTAACGTCACCTGTTGATTGATACCTAAAAATCTACGTAAATTGCCTGGAAACTCGATTATCTATGTTTAGTTCCAACCTGATGAACTATTTTGAAATTTAATAAAAGAAATGCATACTATCTTGCCTCTAACGTTACCTGTTTATTGGTACACCTGATCATGAACGTGAATTACCTGGAGAAATCGATGACCTAAGACGAGTCATTTGTCTCTTAAATAACAATCTAAAATCAAGTATAGGCGTCCAGCCTCTGGCCCCTTTGCTTTTGGCTCAGTTCTTGCGGCTGGAACGTGGCAGCGAGCCACGTTCCAGCCAATTAACTCATTACGCTAATTACTCATTGAGGGCTTGTTCTACGCAAAAAGTTTGTTTCACAGACCCCCATTGATTTTGACAGCACTACTTGCATGTCAAATTTCAGCTCAATCCGACAATATTTAGGAGTAGTTATTCACTTTTTGGCTTAAACTTGGTTCCACTCCCCTTACGCGAATGGGTCTTTTGGTAAGTAGCAGCTTGCTCTTCGCTCGCTGCCATTAAATAGCCAAAGTAAAGATCCAAGAATAGAAAGACCAAAAGAGAAATTAAAGAAATAAAGACCAAAAAATACTAATCTTTCTCGCACTTTCAGATCCTTTAGATCAAGTATAGGCGTCCAGCCTCTGGCCCCTTTGCTTTTGGCTCAGTTCTTGCGGCTGGAACGTGGCAGCGAGCCATGTTCCAGCCAATTAACTCATTACGCTAATTACTCATTAAGGGCTTGTTCTACGCAAAAAGTTTGTTGCACAGACTCCCATTGATTTTGAAAGCACTACATGCATGTCAAATTTAAGCTCAATCCGACAATATTTAGGAGTAGTTTACGCTAATTACTCATTAAGGGCTTGTTTTATGCAATAAGTTCGTTTCACAGACCCCCATTGATTTTGACAGCACTACTTGCATGTCAAATTTCAGCTCAATCCGAGAATATTTAGGAGTAGTTATTCACTTTTTGGCTTAAACTTGGTTCCACGGGTCTTATGGTGAGAAGCAGCTCGCTTCGCTCGCTGCCAATAAAATTAAAGACCACACAACTTTACGTGATAGAACAATTTAACTAAAAAACACCGATGAAAAATTAGATAGACAAACAGAGGTGAAAAATTTGCCATCTTTGGGTTACATAGAAGTGTTCTGGGTCACCTCAAAACCCAACAGGCCCCCCCCCCCCCCGTGACACCCGCTGTTCCACCTGTCCGCCTTAGAAGAGAAAAATCCTCCGACAAACACTTAATTTAGGGAGAAAAATGACCTGCCTAGCCCCGCCCTCCCCTGCTGTGACCCTATTTGTCAGGGGGGGCAGGGGGGGCAGGAGAGGCGTAGGGGTCACTTGGAAGGAAGGGAGAATGAGGAAGGGGTCAGGGAAAGGGGAAAAGGGATGTAGAGTAGCTGGAATCTTGATCAAGTTGTTATAATGGCTTTTAATGCACTCTTTTATTATTATTCTTTATCATTATTATCATCATTACTATTACCATTACCATTTATACTGTTATTGCTATCATTATTATTGGTATCATTGGTATCAGTATCATTATCATCACCATCATCATCATCATTGTCATCAATGATCACTCAAGGAGCATAGTGAAAATCCCCTTGTGTGTGTGTGTGTGTGTGTGTGTGTGTGTGTGTGTGTGTGTGTGTGTGTGTGTGTGTGTGTGTGTGTGTGTGTGTGTGTGTGTGTGTGTGTGTGTGTGTGTGTGTGCGTGTGTATGTGTGTGTGTGTGTGTGTGTGTGTGTGTGTGTGTGTGTGTGTGTGTGTGTGTGTGTGTGTGTGTGTGTGTGTGTGTGTGTGTGTGTGTGTGTGCGTGTGCAAGCGTACGTGGGTATGATCGGCTTGAAGTTGTCGTCCAAATGAAAACATCGACCAATGGCAGATAACTTCCAGTCCTGTCGAGTTGGGGACGTCGAGGGGGGGGGGTAGAGGGAGAGGTAAGAGGGGGTAGAGGGTGAAGGGGGAGGGAGGAAGAGAGAGGGGGGGAGATAAAGGAAAAGAAAGGTAGAAGAGAAGGACATGAAACTATGTTGAGGGTGAGGGCGGATGACAAGATGAAGGAGGGAAAACAAGATAAGGGAAAGGAGAGACGAAGGAATAAGGGAGGAGTAGAGGAAGAATGGAAGAGAGGGAGGAGAAGAAGGAGGAGGAGGAGGAGAACGAGGAGGAGGAGGGTTGGTCTTTTTAGAGTACGGGGACGTGTACTGTACATAGATATAGAAAGGACGAAGATAGAAAGAAGTAGAGGCAGAGGAGAGAAGATGGGAATATTCTTATTTTTCCGGTTATTTGTGGATTTGTACAGATAAATGAGCATAACAAAAGCTTCCTAACCTCTCTGTGTCTTCATCTTTGTTATTTAAGGTTCGTTTGACATCTTTTGAGAGCGTCGAACTAGTTTTGTTCGTGTTTCTATCTGTATACTTGTTTGCCGTGTTGTATACTTGTTTGCCATGTTGTTTGTGGCTGTCTGTCTGTGTGTCTGCTTGCCCTGGTGTTTAATGAGGCCGGTCTTGCCAGGTCGCGGGTCACTGCACACACACACACACACACACACACACACACACACACACACACACACACACACACACACAGATAGATATAGATAGATAGATAGATAATTTATTGACCACAGTGTACATAAATCTTAACATTAACACATAATCTTATAACAATACATACTGTTAGTACTAATATTTAGTATTAACAATAGTTAGTACTAACACAAATAATGCAATCTGCAGTCCACATAATTATATTAAAACAAAAACAACATCAATTGTCGGTGCACGAACAGTGCCAGGAGATATCCATGACACACGTACCTTACGCATACAAGTGCAAAATATCATTAATAATTTTACAACATTCATAATGGCTATATTTACCGTTAAATAGCTCTCCTAAACAAGTTAGGCCTACTGTCTGCCTAATATTGTTTGATACAGGACAATTTTCAACAACATGTTCCCCAGTCTGTACATCGCCACATACACACAGACGCTCCTCCAGTGGCAACCGGTCCCGCCCCCGCCTATTCCATCTTCCAGTCTCAACACACAAACTATGACCTGACACTCGGAAACGAGTGAAGGAGATCCTGTATCGGTCGTCGACCTTGTGGCGGTCCCTGTACACACTGTGCACTGTAAGGTCGGGTTTATGCTGCGGTACACGGCGCACCTTGACCCACTGGAAGCTGCGATGCGCTCATGCACATTTAACAAGAAGCCATGCATGTCGGGCACGTTGTTACCAATAAACTCTGCAATAGTTCTGCTCATTGCCGTGTTGGCTCTAGTGACAATTTCTATAGTAAACATTAATGGATCATCCGTTATATGAGATCTTTCCAAAGCTAGCTTAGAATAAAAAGTGTGCTGCTTTAATCTGACTAAGTCCGGCAGTGAAGGGTATCCTAACTCAGCGTAACACACGTCATTCGGGGTTGATTTTCTCACACCCAACAGCTGTTAGAGTGACCGGTTGTACAACTTTGTAATTGGCTTTAAATCGGCTCCTACCCATGACTCGCAGCCGTACAGTAACGCAGACATTAACGCCGCATCAAACACCCTCCGTTTCACCACAAACGGTACATCGTTATTCTTATGAACAAATGACACAAACTTCAGTACATGACCTAATTTGTTCTTGACATGCATCCTAAGGGCGGACGACACCGAGCCGTCGCTGGTGAAGGGCGACCCGAGGTAAATATAGGACGTGCATGGAGCAATAACGAGCCCATCCACCCGCAGCGGCTCCGCGTCAACCTCTGTACCACAAATCACGAAAAAGTTGGTCTTACTTTCATTAATGGTCATCCCATGCTCACTACAAAACTCCTTCAATATCCTAACCTTGTTGATCATTCCCTCCCTGCTCGTAGCCAGCAATACAATGTCGTCCATCAACACCAGTGTGTGGAGCCAGCCTAAGACCCCGTCAGGCGCACACCTCGCCTTGAGCATTCTGATAAGTTCGTTCATGAATACTATAAACAAGAGGCAGGAGGTGGGTGAGCCCTGTCTGACCCCGAGGGTTGCGGTCATGACGGCCCCGCCGATCACTGACTCGGTCTCACGGTACATGGCCACAAGTGCCGCCAACATTAACATTCCACACCCTAGCCGCTTCAAGATAGTGAATAATTTGCCACGAGGGACCATACTAAAGTCCACAAAAGTTACAAACAACTTAAGTTTTTTCCGACGCGCCATGTCGGTGAGGAGCCGCAGCGAGACGATGTGCTCTGTACACCCACGCTTACTCTGGGCTCCGGCCTGCTCACGGAATGGGCGGAACCACAGGTTTAATCTGTAGCAAAGGACCATGTCGAATAATTTACTAAGTGAGTTTATCACACTAATTCCTCTGTAATTGTCAGTATCCAACCTGTTCCCTCTTTTAAAAATCGTAAAGACCTTTGCTCTCACCCACGACACAGGGTACTTACATGCTAGACAAAAACACCGTGTTAAACATTGAGGTAATGGTCAACAACCACTGTGCAGGTAACATGGTTAGAACACCAGGACTGAGGCCGTCCGGCCCACACGCTTTATCCACTCTCAGTTTCTTAATTTGCAATTCAACTTCTACAGGAGAGATAGGGTCATCCAGCACTGGTATTGTCACATCAGTGCTCACATGCAGGGGGGGAGGTACAGGAGTGGGATTCCACACACACACACACACACACACACACACACACACACACACACACACACACACACACACACACACACACACACACACACACACACACACACACGCACAGGCTGGCGTCTCGAGGTGACGCATTGAACGAACTCAGGCTAAAGGAAAATAAGGTATTGTTCCTCTAAATCACGTTGGACCTTGGAGGAAGTATGAGTGGAGACGCCCTCAGCCGCGCGGCCTGTGTTGTCAGTTGAAGCCACTTTTCTCCCCCGTCCGCCACACTGTTGTGGGCAATGTCACGCACTGGCTGACTGAGATACCCACTCTTTCTTTTCACTTTTTACACTGTTTGCACTTAATGATATCACGGTGTGTGAAATTATACTTCTGTGTTACTGCTAACCATATATTACATATCATATTATTGCATATTATTGTATATTATTGCATATTATTGCATATTGGGTCCATATTACATATTATATCATTACATATTATACATGACATCATGTCCTTAAAACTACATTTTATATATTGAATAGACTTACATACCACTAAATAATACTACTTTATTCATCTTGGTCCTACTTTGGGTCCCTTTATTGAATATATATCTGGAGGTGAACTGCCTGGCTGCGTATTTATATCTCACCTGCAGATATGTCTCAGCTACAGCCTTGATCAGTAAAATTAGATGATTACTGACCGGGTCACTGTCTGACATAAGATTTTTCAGACTTGAGAAGACAGCCCTACCCTGAAAATCTGACAGGACAAGAGTGGCGATGTTGTGGTAAACATGAGATGTAGACAACTTTGTGTATGAGTTATCAACAGCACAAAACTCTCTCCTGAATTTCTTCTCACATATGAGGCATATGGCAACTTACGTCTCTGGATGGCACTGTTAAATTGCCTTATTTTTGCTTTATTAAAGCTGAGTCTCATTACATTTTGGAGAAGTAAGCATTACAACAGGCCTCACATCTCAAAGATTTTCTCAGCTTTAAAGCTACAAACCCGGCTATATAGTCTGTTGGCGTAGCGAAGCGCTGCTCGTCTATTTCCCTCCACATAAAAACTCAACCCTTAAAAGTGCACTTCATCACTGTCACCTATTCTAGGTGACGTCAGCATGTCCCTCCATTAATTATTAAATGTTACGTGGAAAAATTCCCTAGGGACGGCTGGAGGGAGGGAGAGAAGGAGGGAAGGAGTAGAAGGAGGGAAGGAGGAAGGAAGGGAGGGAAGGAGGGAGGGAGGGAAGGAGGGATGGGAGGGAAGGAGGGAAGGAAGGGAGGGAGGGAGGGAGGAGAGAAGGACGAAGGAGGAAGGAAGGGAGGGAGGGAAGGAAGGGAGGGAGGGAAGGAAGGGAGGAAGGGAGGGAGAGAAGGAGGGATGGAGAAGGAAGGAAGGAGGGAAGGAAGGAGGGAAGGAGGGAGGGAGGGAAAGGAGGGAAGGAAGGGAGGGAGGGAGGGAGAGAAGGGGAAGGAGAGAAGGAGGGAAGGAAGGGAGGGAAAGTAGGGAGGAAAGGGAGGAAGGAAGGAAGGAAGAAGGAAGGAAGGAAGGAAGGAAGGAAGGAAGGAAGGAAGGGAAGGAAGGAAGGAAGGAAGGGAGGGAGGGAGGGAGAGAAGGAGGGCGGTAGAGGAGGAGGGAAGGAGGGAAGGAAGGGAGGGAAGGAGGGAGGGAGGGAGGGAGGGAGGGAGAGAAGGAAGGGAGGGAGGGAGGGAGAGAAGGAGGGAAGGGGGGATGGGGGAGGGAAGGAGGGATATGGGAGGGAAGGAGGGAAGGAAGGGGGGAAAGGGAAAGGGAGGGGGGAAGGAGAAGGAGGGAAGGAGAGAAGGAGGGAAGGAAGGCAGTAGAGTTATGGGCTGCCTCAGCCCACAACAAGATGGCTGACTGACAGTTCACTGACTTCATCCCGCGCGGCTGAGGGCGTCTCCACCCATACTACCTCCATGCGTTGGCCTGAATGTGATATGGTTTGTAATATTAGTACGTGGGGATGATGATAATAATAATAATAATAATAATAATGGTGTTAATAATTTCATTATGGTCATTTACTATCTTTATTGCTATTACCATCATTATTATTATTATCATTGGATTAATTCCTACACACTTTGACATTATAATAAACATTCTCTCTCTCTCTCTCTCTCTCTCTCTCTCTCTCTCTCTCTCTCTCTCTCTCTCTCTCTCTCTCTCTCTCTCTCTCTCTCTCTCTCTCTCTCTCTCCCCACACTATGGCGTGAGCATGACTCCTCTTGATAGGGATTAACCCCCATCCCCTCCCCCCACCCAATCCCCCTCCGCCCCCCGCTGAGGAGATGAATATGCATCACGTAGATGAGACCTGAGGAAGACGGGGGGGAAGAGGGAAGAGGGAAGAAGAAAGGAGAGAAGAGGTGATGAATTGGAAGGAACGACAGATTAATTGACAAGTAGGGTTACAGAAATCTCCGTGTGTGTTTGTGTGTGTGTGTGTGTCTGTGTGTCTGTTGTGTCTGTGTGTCTGTGTGTCTGTGTGTGTGTGTGTGTGTGTGTGTGTATTCATCTAGTTGTATTCATCTAGTTGTATTTTACAGGGCCAGAGCAGCGCTCGTATGGCCCCGTCTCCATATCAACATTTTTTATCATTCATCCTTAGTGCTCAGTTTTGGCCGAAGCCAGCACCCCGGAGAACAGGTCACAAACCCCGGCTAACACCCGGTACCCATTCACTGCTGGGTGGACAGGGGCTCGGGTTTTAAGGAAATAGCCCATCTGTTTCCGCTCCGCCCGGGGATCGAACCCGGGACTTCTCGGTTGTGAACCGAGCGTGCTTCCCCTACACTACGGAGTACCCTTGTGTGTGTGTGTGTGTGTGTGTGTGTGTGTGTGTGTGTGTGTGTGTGTGTGTGTGTGTGTGTGTGTGTGTGTGTGTGTGTGTGTGTGTCTTGTATGATTAATGGGCTGCAGTAAAAGTGAAGAAGTTGTCCATTGTATGCATTAAATTATGTCCCTCCATCATCAATATTTATTAGCCATCATTAAGATAACTTACGAGCGCCATTTCGATACCGCGGTGTGAACGCTGATTTATCGCCGCAAATTCAATAGTAAAAAATTATATATATGAGGAGATTTTATTGGTATTATTATTATTATCATAATTTGTTTCATTATCATTATTCTACTTTGCTTCTACAACAACAACAAAAAAACTACTACTACTACTACTACTACTACTACTACTACTACTACTACTACTACTACTACAACAACTACTACTTCTACTACTACTACTACTAATACTACTACAAATACAGTTAGGTCATCATTATCATCATCTAAGAGGCAAAACACTAAATAATGTCGGTTCGTGCCCTCAGATATCAATAAACACTTCAATTCCCTCAGATCGCTCATAACAGGTCAGAGATAGGAGGCGACCACACTGCCTTCTCCTGTAGACCGATACTTTGACCTCTGATGTATGCAATCATGTCTCTTTATAACCCTCAGATCATTGTTATTCGAGTAATGTCGGAAATAAATCAAACTTGAATGTAGAAATTGAATGTACGGCCGTGGGAGGCGAGAGGCAGGTGCGTGGTGCGTGGACAGAGTGGTGATTCTAAGGGCCGTACTTTTAAAATCTTTCACCAGTGCTGGCGAAAGCGTTCGCCAGTGATTTCTTACTTTTAAACGCCACGAGCGCTCCGCCAGGCGCTGCTCCGCCAGGGTTGGCGTAGGAGTAGTATTGGAATAGCCTGGCGAACGTGAGTCCTGGTGGGACCTCCCTCTCACTGGGTGATCAACATTTTTTGCATTCAGTTTATACTTTTTACAATACTATTAAGCATTTCATGAGGTAGAAAACCTATTCCGACGGTAAATATATGTATGGCAAGTTTTTTCATGGAAAATAAGTCATATATATTATTTTCAAAACACCATCGAGGTTCCAGCGCAGCAGGCAGCACCAGACACCTCCATCCCTCGAGGTGAGTGTATTTTGCCTTTTCGTCCAATATTTTTGGGTTTAGGGACCATATTGCACAGTATTATGTATACATTGGATGTTTTGGTGATGGCATCTTTACATGAGCTATATCAGAGGCCTCTCACCCTCATAAGAATTTCAGTGAGACGTGATTATAATATCATTGTGCTCCCGCCGCACTAAAATATTTTATTTCTGTGGTATATCAGATATAATTGAATTAGTTATTTTGTACAATATCAGGTTATGTTTTGGTGATGGCGTCTTTATATTGAGCTATGTCAGAGGCCTCTGACTCTCATATATATTACACGTGAGACGTGCTTATAATATTGTGCTCCCGACACTGTAAATTAATTTTATTTGGTAAATTTTTACACTAGGACCAATTTGTTTTCACATTTGGATAAAGGTTTCTGTTTACCTTAATAGATTCTGAGAAACATTCTCTCAATGAGTTTTCATTGCAAATCACTACTTTCGGAGATATAAGATACTTTTAGTAGGAAGGAGATTGTATAGGAGGGGGTGCAGTCAATTCGTTCACAAGTTGTTTCGTACACCAGTAGATTAGTACACCAAAAAGTTGTTTCGTAGTCTATATGAAATCATAGTCGTTTCGTACACTCAGCTCAGAGTTGAGCTTTACTACTATATCTGACTGACTGTCTTCAATCTTTAAATCACCGCCGCAATGTTGCTTCTCTTGCTCTCTTCTACCGTTATTTTCATGCTCACTGCTCTTCTGAACTTGCTAACTGCATGCCTCCCCCACTCCCGCGGCCTCGCTGCACAAGACTTTCTACTCATTCCCATCCCTATTCTGTCCATCTTCCTAATGCAAGAGTTAATCAGTATCTTTACACTTTTATCCCTTTCACTGGTAAACTCTGGAACTCTCTTCCTGTTTCTATTTTTCCACTTTCCTATGACTTAAATCTTTTCAAAAGAAGAGTAACAAGACACCTCCCGAACTAAATTGGCCTACCCCTTTGTTTTTATTGTATTCTCTTACTGTCTTCTTTATAGGGACTGGCAACTAAGCGGGCTTTGTGTTACCCATTTTTGTTGTGCCCTTGGCCATTTCCCTGTGATATAATAAAAAATAAAAAAATAAAAAAATATAGAGTTACGAAACGACATCACGTACAAAAACTCAAAATCAGTGTACGAAACAACTACAAAACCTGGTACGAAACAACTTGTGTACGAAACTCCCTGTAACCTATAGGATATATGAAAATTAACTAACCTAACCCTACTGTTGAAAATATAGTAATAATTGACGTGAACTCACCTTGCTATTAACCCAAGAACTACCTAGACTGCAATGATACCCTATTTAGACGCAAACTAAGGTATACTCAGCAGTGGTAGATGGGTTGATGATTTGAAGGCTTGATTATTATTTGAAGGAGTGGTGGTAGGCGCTGTAGGGCGGCTCAGGGCGTTGGTAATTGTGGTATGGTGCACGTAATGGCGGTGATGGTGGTAGGCCGCGGTGGTGCCAAGGTTAACTTTCCACAGTTCCTGGCGCGGCTCGTATACTGATGTGGTGTTTTTACCACTTTGTCCAGCTTTAACCGATTGATCGGTTAACACATTGGCTCACACATATTAAGATGAGCGTGACTACACCTTAGTGTCACACACCTATCACCCTCCCTCCACCCTGTCATTCCTCCGTGATTGCTACCAAAGTCCCTCATTACAGTTTATCTAAAGACCACGGACATGACACCTCCCCTGTGTAACCATCAATTCAACCCTCCTGCAGAACAGATCACCTCCACCCCTCCCTCCCTCTTATACTTCCCCTCCCTCCCTCTTTTACCTCCCCCTTCCTCCTTCCTGACGAAGATGAGACCGCGCAAGAAAAAGTAAAGGAGGAGGAGGAAGAGGAGGAGGAGGAGGAGGAGGAGGAGGAGGAGGAGGAGGAGGAGGAGGAGGAGGAGGAGGAGGAGGAGGAGGAGGAGGAGGAGGAAGAAGAAGAAAAAGAAGAAAATAACCAGTCGCAATGTTTACCCCCTCCCGGAGAGAAGAGGGGCCAGGGCAATTCATCAGACCGGGAGAAGAGCAAGAAAATTAACAATATTTACATTACATGCAAGGCTCTTTGGCGAGGACCAACCCGGGGCGGGGACGGCACTTAACTGCAGGTTCGTCTTGGCTCCCGGGACGCTCCATCGACTCCCTGGATCTCGCCGTAACCGCACACCGAATACCAGTAACCGCAAATTATAGAATATTGAGACCATGAAAAAAAAGACAACAAAAAGAGAGAAAAAGAGGAAGCAGAAGGTTTATGAAGGACAGATACACACGCAGTGGTTATTAGCAATGTGTTGAGTAAAAAGATAGGCTTTGAATACCTTTTGAGATCGACTTAAGAGATCCCATGAGAGGTTACGAGAGATAGAAGAAGGAACACTCGTAGAACACAGCAATGCTCAGACGATAAGAGGAATAAGAGAGGGAAATGGCAATGAAAATAAGACAAATGGCAGAGTAAATTGAGTGGATTAAGGAAGCACACAATACACATAGAAAACGAGACAAAACAAACAAAGAACAAAGGAAAGACACGAATACAAGCGTGAAACTAATGACGGAAAAACAGAAGTCAAACAAAGTCTACGAGAGAGAAAACGAGGAAGGTGACGAAGCAAACGACATTGATAAGATCGGAACAAAAGACAATGGGAAGACGTGGGAAAATAAGGGCAGCGTGACGTCACAAGGAGAAGAGGAAGAGCGGCGTAACAGCGGCATGAATAATAATAATAATAATAAACTGTTTTCACCCGAAGGCATAGAGTAAAAAAAAAAAAAAAAATAGGGGGGAGAGTTGACAAAAAGGGAGAAGAACAAAAAGTGAGATGGAGTGGAAATGTTAGCTAAGTAAACGTTTCCAAAGCTTAAACGTTACACGAACAAACTGTTAATGGACCATAAACGTTGATTCAACATTTATTCCTAGTCACAAACTAAAAAGGAAGGATGTGTTGTGCAAAAGATTGTAGGAAAGAAAGTCACAGAAAAATGGTCATAGGAAAACACGTCACATCATAAGAGAATATGGGTGTTTTAGGCAACAATAGGGAACATAAATAGGGAGCAGGAGTAAATAGGGAACACAATATCTCTGGAAAAAAAACTATACAGGGTGTAACACGAGTTTCTGCAAATATTGATACAGGTGGAAAAACATGTAATTCTAAGCAGAAAATATTCTATATAGTAGTCATTTTCTTGGCTCCCCTGACCATTTTGTTCCTACCTTTGTTTCTCAGTGGATTTAGTTAATTGGGTCAATATTGAAGAAATTTAGCTCCTATGCATCTCTGGAAAGTGATGGGAAGTTCCCGCTTGGGGGCGCTTTTCAAAATGGCCGCCGACGGCCCCTTGGAATTATCATTAACTTATATTTCTTCAATATATGTGGCTGTATGGGCATGCAATATGTTATTTTCTACTAATTTCGGCATGACAAATCCATTGAAACCATTATATTTATCATTCGGGGTAATTTTGACTTTAAAATTCAATATGGCGGAAATTGAAAATACGAATTTCATGGAAATATTATTTCCTTACTTGAAGTACCCAAATAGAGTATGAAATATGTCCGTTTGTATATACCTGGACATGCCAAACATAATCAAAGTACTACTTGAAATATTTGGACCAAAAAATCCAATATGGCCGACATTCAAAGTACGACACTTATGGGGATTACTAGTTATGATTTCACATATCAAAGTAAAAGTATTTCAATGCAATCTGAATATATCTATACATGCTATATCCCTTTTCTCTTAATAAATGTGTGTACTATATTCAAGTGGAAATAGTAAGCAGCCCTTGATACTATTATTCATGTCCTATTATTTTCTAAAGTTTAAATTGGCTAAAGACTAATTGCACAGGAAATATCTCCTTATAAATTTTAGTATTTCGTAACAGATATAATAAGAATTGGCTATATCATATATTTGTTTATCCAGCCAGTATCATTAACTTAATTGTCTGTAATATAGCTTCTTGAAAGACTATGTGGCATGACATTTCTGTGTACATTATAATGTTTTTCCTTTTCAGATTATGTTGGACGTTTGATGCCTATGGACTGATGCTTCACTTGCGATTGTAATCATGAAAGAAGATGAAGTTCTGAGTTCACATGTCAAGGAGAATTCAGTACTACAATGTATTCTTCAGTGTGAGAATCCATGCACGGAAGGAGACAGTATTGACCAAATTAGTGACGATAAATGGAGATCCATTCAAGGGAAATCATTGAAATAGAGGACACTCTGATAAATTCGGACAAGTTTACGATATTGTGGACTGGAAGAAGGGGCCAATAGGACTTCACATGCATAACACATGCTATGTATCATTGTCAAGCCAGCGTAGATTTAATCAATCTCAGAAGCGTAGACAGAAAGAGAACGAGAACGAATAAATCTACGCTGGCTTGACAATGATACATAGCATGTGTTATGCATATGAAGTCCTATTGGCCCCTTCTTCCAGTCCACAATATCATAAACTTGTCCGAATTTATCGAGTGTCCTCCATTTCAATGATTTCCCTTGAATGGATCTCCATTTATCGTCACTAATTTGGTCAATACTGTCTCCTTCCGTGCATGGATTCTCACACTGAAGAATACATTGTAGTACTGAATTCTCCTTGACATGTGAACTCAGAACTTCATCTTCTTTCATGATTACAATCGCAAGTGAAGCATCAGTCCATAGGCATCAAACGTCCAACATAATCTGAAAAGGAAAAACATTATAATGTACACAGAAAGTCATGCCGCATAGTCTTTCAAGAAGCTATACTACAGACAGTTAAGTTAATGATACTGGCTGGATAAACAAATATATGATATAGCCAATTCTTATTATATCTGTTACGAAATACTAAAATTTATAAGGAGATATTTCCTGTGCGATTAGTCATTAGCCAATTTAAACTTTAGAAAATAATAGGACATGAATAATAGTATCAAGAGCTGCTTACTATTTCCACTTGAATATAGTACACACATTTATTAAGAGAAAAGGGATATAGCATGTGTGAGGGCTGGGAACGTGGAGAATGAGGAATAGGAAGGAGAGAAGAATAAATAAGGGAAGAGAAGGAGAAAGAGAATGAGGGGAGAGAGAGTCTCTAATAACGGGGGTGGACGAGAGAGAAGGCGACGATGTTGTGATGACACAAGCTATCCTTATCTACCAGGGAGGGGAGATATTGCTGACCGAGGTAGATGAGCGTCCACGGTGAGGAGAAGGTGAGAGAGAGTGAGAGAAAGTGAGGGAGAGAGTGAGAGAAGGTGAGGGAGAGTGAGAGAAAGTGAGGGAGAGAGAAGGCGAGGAGAAGGAAGGAGAGTGCTGAACCATCACCCCTCACTTCACGCACTCACCTCACACCCCACATAATTGACTGTCGCACTGATAATCTTTGGCCTGTACCACCCACCAACACACGCCTCGCCTGCTTCCTTGAAGAGAGGACAGAGAGAGATTCCTTCTGGCTTTGTGTGTGGGCAGACGTGCTTTACTGCGTCGCGGTGATCTCTCATATGAGACTAGTGTATTTGTCCAAGTGCAGCGAGCGAGTTACGCTGGTATTCCTTCCAGGTACCCGCGCTCAAGTACGTGGCTGAGACCCACTCTGCCGCTCCACCCATGACACGCCCTAAACCAAAGTCCGCCGTTCCGTTTGTCCCACGGTGCAGGTGCTACTCAACTCTACGCTGCTACAACGCCCTACTAGAGCACCTTCACCTGTAGCCTTGCCTCTGTGGCCTTACCCTGTGCCCCTGAGATGACGGGGCCGCGGCGGGGCAAACAGGGAGCGCTCTGCGTTGCCCCTGGGGGCGGGTGAGTGCAACTTTACGCTGTCGCGACGTCCCAGCAACACAACCCGCCCCTGTGGCTTTTCTCCTGGGCCCCAGGGACCACGAGGCTACGGCGGGGCAACCAAGGTGCACCCCGCATAGCCCCAGGGGCGGGAAGTACAACTCTACGAGGCCATGACGTCCCTGCAACACAACCTGTCCCTGTGGCTTTTCTCCTGGGGTCACAGGGATTCCCAGAGCCGCCACGGGGCGACAAAGGAGTGCTCCGCTTTGCCCCAGGGGGTAGGTAAGTGCAACTATACGATCCCGCGACGTCCTACAACACTACCTGCCCCTGTGGCTTCCCTTCAGGGCCCTCGGGGGACCACTGGGCATTGGGGCGAGACACTAGCGGCGGGCTAGGAACGGAGGTGATACCCCCTGGGACCCCGGGGCATGGCGAGACACACGCAGCAGGGTTTGAGGACCCCTTGAGTGCCACGTACAGGCCCACCAGGAGGCTACGCAGCAGATAGTGATGTATTCATTTGATTGACAGTGCATGACAGGGGCGGGCGATTAATGGATGCCCCCAGGGTAACTATGCAAGCTAGGGACCTCGGGGGGGACAGGGAGGGTCGCCCCCCCGGTAATGCCGGGGCGTTTACCAGCCTGGGGAGGTAAGCTCCCCGTATCTCCGGCGCCACGGGCACTGCCCCGTTTACCTTCAGTAGGAAGGAGATCTGCCCAACCTGGCACCCTTCAGGTAAGGGTGCCGGGGTTAGTTGTCATTGCCACGTCAGCGACCGATTGGATAGAACCGTAGCGGGTTGGGAGGCCGCTAAACAGGAGCTTCAAACCCCCCGTTGAGCCCCCCCGCGCTCTCCCCCACAGAGAGCGTCGGGGCTTAACAGCATGCATAGATATATTCAGATTACATTGAAATACTTTTACTTTGATATGTGAGATCAGAACTAGTAATCCCCATAAGTGTCGTACTTTGAATGTCGGCCATATTTGATATTTGGGTCCAAATCACCCCAAATATTTCAAGTAGTACTTTGATTATGTTTGGCATGTCCAGGTATATACAAACGGACATATTTCATACTCTATTTGGGTACTTCATGTAAGGAAATAATATTTCCATGAAATTCGTATTATCAATTTCAGCCATATTGAATTTTAAGGTCAAAATGACCCCGAATGATTAAAATAATAATTTCAATGGATTTGTCATGCCAAAATTAGTAGAAAATTACTTATTGCATGCCCATACAGCCACATATATTGAAGAAATATAAATTAATGATAATTCCAAGGGGCCGTCGGCGGCCATTTTGAAAAGCGCCCCCAAGCGGGAACTTCCCATCACTTTCCAGAGGTGCATAGGAGCAAAATTTCTTCAATATTGACCCAATTAACTAAATCCACTGAGAAATAAAGGTAGGAACAAAATGGTCACGGGGGCCAAGAAAATGACTCTACTAATACCGATATGCTTTTTGAAGCTTCCTTTAGACGTGAGATGAAGTTAGAAAAATTAGCGCGGCCAGTAATTTTACAATGGCAGGCGACGTATAGATGGATGCAGTGTGTATTCGCGGTTGCCTCTCGGTGAATTTTGAATTATTTAATCATAATGTTTACTAGTAATGGAGCATTACATTATCTTATAACGACGCAATTGGTATTAATGGACATGTTATTTACTAAATAAACAGTACACGAAAACAGCAGGGCTGTAATAAACAATACTGTAAAAGACTACTTGGCATCGTGTCGGGGGCGGGTAGGAAGGAGGACTAGGCTGCGAGGCAGCCGATCAGCTGAGTCACGTGTTACATCCTACCCCTCTCCGACACGATGCCAAGTAGTCTTTTACAGTATTGTTTATTACAGCCCTGCTGTTTTCGTGTAATGCTTATTTAGTAAATAACATGTCTATTAACCCCTTGAGGCCCAGAACATAATGTCCATTGTAATTTGGCTACCTAAAGATGATTTTTAATGAATATAAGAAATGTTTTTATAGATATGACCTGTTAAGTATACTTGTCCACTAGCAAATTTGGTATATTAAGTTACTTTTCGTAATTTTATGGCTAACAACAGACAATTTTATATAGCAAAGGAAAGATCTAGACGTGAAGGGGTTAATACCTATTGCGTCGTTATAAGATAATGTAATGCTCCATTACTAGTAAACATTATGATTAAATCATTCAAAATTTCACCGAGAGGCAACCGCGAGTACACACTGCATACGTCGCCTGCCATTGTAAAATTACTGGCCGCGCTAATTTTTCTAACTTCATCTCACGTCTAAAGGAAGCTTCAAAAAGCATATAGTGTATAAAATTTTCTGCTTAGAATTACATGTTCTTCCACCTGTATCAATATTTGCAGAAACTCGTGTTACACCCTGCATACGATTCTGGAAACATACTGAGCTTATATAAGGACTGAAAAAGACCACTAAATCAAATCTGTCACTCCATAAAGATTTCTTACAACAATAACTTAAACGACAATGTAGGTCAAAACCATAACTTTTCCATTCCTATTTTATTCACACAACTAAAAAAAAACTATTCTTTCTACGGCCATAACTTTTCTATTCCTCTTCATTTTATTAACACAACTATAAAAAAAAACTTCATTCTACACCCATACATCAACACACTTCATCATATCATTCCCGTAGAGAGGTATTTTAAAGTCACCATTTAAAGACCCAAGGATCAACATATTTTTTCCCCACCCGTCGTCTGCAATATTTATAGAACCGTCAAACTTTTTATGGCGTGAGGAGCCTCGTAAAACATCATTCGGCTGGAGTGTATGTGTGTATGTATGTACTTTTTTACCGTCTTGTTGCCCTCTTACTCTCACGTGTTTGTGTCGAGGGGTGGGGGAGGTGGGGGCGGAACGAGGTGGGACTTAACATCTGCTGGTTACATCACGCCACACCTGTTCGCCACACCTGTCTCCTACACATCTTCCTACACCACATCTGCTTCCTTCACATCTGTTTCCTCCACACCTGCCTCCACCACACCTGCTGGATACCTCACGCCACATCTGCCTCCACCACACCTATATCATCCACACCTGGCTCCACAACACCTGTCTCCTACATATCTGTCTCCACCACATCTGCTTCCTCCACATCTGTCTCCTCCACATCTGTCTCCTCCACACCTGCTGGATACCTCACGCCACATCTGCCTCCACCACAACTATATCCTCCACACCTGGCTCCACAACACCTGTCTCCACAACACCTGTCTCCACCACATCTGCTTCCTCCACATCTGTCTCCTCCACACCTGTCTACCACATCACGTCTCCACCACTCCTACCTTCATCACGTTTCCACCACAACTGCCTCCACCACACCTGTTCACACCACACCTATTACCTTTACCAACAATTGTTTAGTGGTAAATAAATAAAGTAATGAATAAACAGGTAAATAAACATGAACAAAAATATAAATATTGGACAGATACGAATAAAATAAAGAAGAAAAATAAGTCACATATCAATCCAAAAAAACACAACCAAACAGACACGGACACAGTTCAATAAACACAACCAAACACACACTGAACTAGGGGGGAGGGGGGGCACTCAGTAGAGCGCATACCTCCGCCCGAATATTTCATCAATTGGTTGCTATGGCAACAGTTGTTATTATATATATATATAATATGCACTCAGTATGAGCGCATATCTCCGGCCGAATATTTCATCAATTGGTTGCCATGCCAACAGTTGTCCAATAGATTTCATCCAAAATTAAATCAGTTCTTCCTTATACCAAATGGACTTGGTATACTGAGTTTGGTCCAAATCTATTGGTAACTTTTCGAGAAATCCTGTACACTAACAAAAAGACAGATAGACAGACAGACAGATCGGGGTGAAAACATAACCCCTCCAACTTCGTTGGCGGAGGTAACAAGCATCATAACCACACACCAACCCCCCTCCCTTCCATCCCTCCCCCTTTACACACACCAACCCAACAACCCAACCCCTTCCCTCCACCCCACACACACCAGCCCCCTCCCCTCCCAACACCACAAATAACCCCCCCTTCCCCCCCCCAACAAACACCAAACAACATCCTGATCAACACCACACCGCTACCAATCCCACGACCCCCATAACAGTGGTGTAATTACCTCCTTAACAAGCTACGCCAATGAGACAGAGGCTACGGGAGGCCATTGGAGGTCCATTAGCCTGTGGAGGAAGAGGGAGCAGAAGAGGAGAGAAGGGGGGGAGGGGGAGTGGGGAAGGAAGAATAAGGAAGGGTAGGGAGAGGAGAAGAGAAGGGGGAGAGGAAGAAAATGGGAGAGGAGGGAGAGGGGTATGTTATGGGAGGGGAGGTGAGGTAAAGGGAAGGAAAGGAAGGGGTTATGGTGGGAGAGAAGGGATTAAAAGGAGGGGAAGGGAGGGGTAAGGAGAGGAAGGAAGGTTAGGCGAAGGGTTAGGGAGGTAAGGGAAAGGGGTAAGGAGGGGTAGGGGGGTTAGGGGAGGGGTAAGGAGGGGGTCAAGAAAGGGAAAGGTGCCCGAGCGACCTAATCTCGGTAAAACAAAAGCACCGGACGGGACATTAGCATATCAAAAGGATGTACAAATTCCGGGTTGTCAAGCGTCTGGGGCGTATACAAAGAGTGAACCATTCTCTCTCTCTCTCTCTCTCTCTCTCTCTCTCTCTCTCTCTCTCTCTCTCTCTCTCTCGCTCTGAAGGCTAATTACCCCCGGGTTAGAGAGACGCTGGCCAGGTGACAACAAGGCCGCGCCTCCACGCCCCTACACTCACCTTAATGCATCCGGGGGGGGGGGGAGGAGAGAGAGAGAGAGAGAGAGAGAGAGAGGAGAGAGAGAGAGAGAGAGAGAGAGAGAGAGAGAGAGAGAGAGAGAGAGAGGGGAGAAAAAAAAAAAAGAGAACGAGATAGAGACAGACAAAGAACGAGAGAGAGAGAGAGAGAGAGAGAGAGAGGAGAGAGAGAGAGAGAGAGAGAGAGAGAGAGAGAGAGAGAGAGAGAGAGACACGTTGTTGGCAAGTGACCTTTGCTCCGGAGAAGACACAGGCAATGGTGGTTTCTCGGTCCCCCGCTGCCGGGCCAGCAGTGGAAGGGAGGCTGTGGTTTGGTGGCGTTCCTCTCCCACTCCAGGAAGCCGTCAAGGTTCTGGGAGTAGAGGTGGACCGAGAGCTAAGGTTTGACGGCCACATCAAGCACATTGCTAAAAAGGCCTCTCACAGGGTCTCTGCCCTGCGAAGGGTAGCCAGCTTCCTCGACAGGGGAGGGAAGCTCTTGCTCTACAAGGCCCAGATACGGCCTTACTTAGAGTACACCGCCCTCTCCTGGATGTCGTGTGCAGCCTCGCACACTAGGAGGCTGGACAGCATCAAGCGTCGAGCCTGCGACTGGTGGATGCTGCAGACCCCCCAGACCCACCAGCCCAGTTCGAGCCGGTGAGTCCTCTCGACTCACTGGAACACCGCAGGGACGTCGCGGCGCTTGTGGTATTCCACAAGGCACAGGTGCAGGGAGTGCCACACCTGGCTGGGTTACAACAGCCTCCGAAAATCGCCACGCGAAGCACGAGAACGGTGCTTACCAGTGGTGATGCAGTGGAGGTGCCTCGTTCCCGCGCCAGCCAGCACCAACGCACCTTTGTGGGCCGCGTCTCCAGGATGTGGAACATTTTCACAGCCGCTGTCCCTCACATCCAGGAGATGAACACACAAAGTGTAAAGTTGGCGGCCAATCGGTGGAGACTGTCGAAGCTCACCCCGCTGACGCTAGTGATACTGTGACACTAGCTAGTGACAGCAACAGTGCCTCAACAAACACTTTAGTGATGCTTATATGTATATATGGTTAATTTTTTTAGGTCTTTGTATTTATGTGTATATAGCTATATTTACTTGCCCTTAAGATAGGTAGCACACGACAGTGCACCTTTGGGCTTCATGTATATGTATGTTTAAATATAAAAAAAAAAAAAAAAAAAAGAGAGAGAGAGAGAGACAGACAGACAGACAGAGTGACAGACAGGCAGACAGACAGACAGACAGACAGAGAGACGGGCAGAGAGAGACGGGCAGAGAGAGAGAAAGAGGGAGAGAGAGAGAAAGAGCGAGAGTGAGAGACAGACACAAACACAGACACAGACAGAGAGAGACGGGCAGAAAGAGACTGGCAGAGAGAGAGAGAGAGAGAGAGAGAGAGAGAGAGAGAGAGAGAGAGAGAGAGAGAGAGAGAGAGAGAGAGAGAGAGAGAGAGAGAGAGAGAGAGAGAGAGAGAGAGAGAGAGAGAGAGAGAGAAAGCATGTATCTATAATCAAGTAAGTAAGTAATGTTTATTGCCATATTAACACCCCACATACATAATTCTTTAAGTAGTAAATTAAGGCACGGTCTGTCGAGCCGAAGCTCCCTGACAGACGGTTGTATGTTGAAATATCATAGATACTATAGCGGATTTGATAA
>JACEEZ010015767.1:220000-232500 GCA_016584305.1 Chionoecetes opilio
TGGACCCTCTTGTCACCCCCCCTCCCCCCATGGCGCCCAAAAATCCCGGGGTAAGGGAGGTCGACGTACGACTGAAGGGGAAAGTAAACAGACTCCTGCCTCGCTCCGCGCCCGCTCGGCTTGACGCCCCCCCGCCCTTCCCCCTGGGAGTGCCCGCCTGCCACCCAACCGCCCTTCTCATTCTGTGCCTAAGTGCGCCTATAACTCATCCTCTCCCCACCCTCCCTGACTGTGCGATCTGAACTCTGTGCCCTGTCGTAAATCGTGTAGGGTAAACATGAATGTCATAATATTTCCCTTGGCCCATATTGTGTGTTTAGATTATTATAACTCAACGACTCTGCCCCTCATAATCGATGTCCTTTACCAGCTCATCATATGTATACTGAGATAAGACTGTTCTTATGAAACAGTCTTTTTCACAACTGTACTTCAATTGTGAATAAAAGTATTGAATCTGAATCTGCTACCATGGACGTGTACGAGACAGGTTGGTTGCCTTGCATCAGCGGCTCGGCCCTGCCACAGCCCTGAGTCGGCACCACCCTCCCTCACTATCCACACGCAGTCTTCTGCCTACGTGAGTTATGGTTTCCCAGCTTTTATAACTTTTTCTTATTGAAAAGGTTGAATATAGTGTTTTGAAATGTCAATAGATTTCAGGGGGAATCCACCCCTGTCCCCCCTGGGTGCAGGATT
The DNA here is from genome assembly GCA_016584305.1 of Chionoecetes opilio. NCBI lineage: Eukaryota > Metazoa > Arthropoda > Malacostraca > Decapoda > Majidae > Chionoecetes > Chionoecetes opilio. The sequence goes on from JACEEZ010015767.1 coordinate 220,700, forward strand.
GGTTGTGTATCATTTCTGATTTTGTTTTCCTGCATTTTTCATGGAAATAAAGCACTGATTAAAATCACATATTTTCGTTTTTCTATCACATATTTTAGTGAAAATACATAACAAAAAATACCTAAAATGGCCCAAATAACAATATCTTTATCCGATCTCTATAGTCATCACTAAATTTATCCAGAGCATTAGGAGTTATTGATCTCTTAGTAATGTAGTATGATGAATTGTTTTGAGACATATTTTAGAGCTTTAATTGTGAAATTATCGGGAAATAATCAGTTATATCTGTATGTATTATATAATTAGCAATATTAAATTCAACCTGAGACTACCAAATGTGATCCATCATTGTGGCCGTTGTGGATGTTATTCTGGTTGGTCTATGGATCTATGTATATACGAGTATGTATGCTTATATATGTATAAGTATAAGTTTAATATTCTATGGCAATATAAGGAAAAGTCTTATTATGTCATTTTAAGCTGATAAATATGCAACACTTATTTTTTTGGTAAGACTCAATAAAGTGGCTCAAAAGACTTTAGACTCTTGGCTCGGCTTTGCACTTTATGTGGTCTTGACGTCAGGGCAGGCAATCAGAGGGCAGAGAAAGATACCATTATAGCAATATCTGCCAATTATCTATCCCTGCCCTCTCATACCGTTACATCTATTGCATAATACTGCGTCTCTCTCTGCCCCGCTGAGATACGCCCGGCTACGGTTTGGGTTTAAATAGTGATGCTGATAAGGATAAGATAAGGAAGTCTCCCTTAAGTTACAGACTACGGCTCATTTAATCCCTATGTAAACATTTATTTTTATTATCACTTAATATTTTTTTCTATAAGGAAATGAGCGCCCGAGTGCAGGTTAATAAATAAGATAAATACACAGGCAAGGAGATCGATAAAGAAAGGTTTAGTCATGGTTTCAAGAGTCGATTATAAGGAAAAGTTGCAAGGAATCAATGGTTGCCTTCAGGGTATTGAGATAATGGGTTGCTTGTTTGAGGTCGGGGCGAGGTGATTAAGAAAAGAAACTGAATGTAGTACAAAAAATAATGGGAAGAAAAGAATATAGAAATCAGAAGAATAAGTTTAGTGAAAGAAGAGTTAGAGGAGTAAGAAGAGGACGAGGAGGAGTTTAAGAAGCAAATTAAGTGGGAGGCGTAAAGAGGTAAGAAGAAATTATAAGACGATAAGAGAATACCAGAAAAAATATGATGCAAGTGATGATCAAGTAGTAGACGATTTCATTAGGATAGAATTTGGAGCGCGCGCGCACACACACACACCAAACCCCACACGAAGGACAAGACCCTCCTCCCCTCCTCCCCCCCCTGGCCATGACCACTTAGTATTTAATGTTCCATCCAAATTAGCCATCACATGGGAGTTTGTATTTACTAACGACACACCAGAGACCTTTAAAGGCTTAGAGGCTACACAGCAAACCGAAGAACCGACGAGACAGGCAGACAGACAGACAGGCAATCAGGAAGGCAGACAGACAGGCAGGCATACAAACAGAGGCAGACAGACAGGCAGGCAGAGAGACAAACAGACAGGCTTCAGGAAGACAGAGACAGGAAAGCAGACAGACAAACAAACAGACAAAGAGGCAGACAATCATGTAGGAAGGCAGACAGGCAGACAGACAAACAAACAGACAGACAGACAGAGGCAGACAAACAGACATACATACAAACAGACACAGACACAGACAGACAAGAAGGCAGTAACTAAGGCAATTTTTACGACTTTGAACAATCGCCAGCCTTGATCTTGGCCATCGTGCTGTAAATCCTGGGAACAATAATTTGATGGCGCACATTCCTTGCCTAACAGCGCAGCGCTATCTTACGAGGAAGGCAAAACGAGGCTCTTAAAATACATCAACTGGATGTGTCATGCGGCGGCACGTAAACACACACACACACACACACACACACCACGCACGCACGCACGCACGCACGCACGCACGCACGCACGCACGCACGCACGCACGCACGCACGCACGCACACGCACACGCGCGCACGCACACGCGCGCAGGCACACGCGCGCACACACACACAAACACACACACACACACACACACACACACACACACACACACACACTCCCCTACCCAAGGCCTGGGGGTGACTGATGCAGCAACGCTGGCACCTGATGGCTTGCAATAAATAAGTAGTGATGGCAGGTAAATGTAGATGGCGCTGACTTACTAGCCGTAAATAGGAAACTTCAACAGTTACCTTCATCGCCCGTTTGGATCACGTAGCGAAACATAAGTTACGAGGATTATAATGGATGTGTTTCCGCGGTTTTAGGTGCCGATGGCGTATTGGGAGCGGCTTAATCACTGTCTGGCCCGGGAGCGGCGTCGTCCGCCCACCGGGAGAACAATGCCCCTGTGATGGCCTCGACGGCGCCCCTGGGAGATGTATTGAGTGGGGGGGGAGGATTGTCATTAACGGGGCGTATCAGTAGTGGTGGTAGTGGTAATGGCTGTAGGGATAGTGGTGGTAGTAGTAATGGTTGTAGTAGTAGTAGTAGTAGTAGTAGTAGTAGTAGTAATGGCTATAGAGGTAGTAGTAGTAATGGCTATAGAGGTAGTAGTAGTAATGACTGTAGTAGTAGTAGTAGTAGTAGTAGTAGTAGTAATAATGACTATAGTAGTAGTAATGACTATAGTAGTAGTAGTAGTAATGACTATAGTAGTAGTAGTAGTAGTAGTAATGACTATAGTAGTAGTAGTAGAAATGACTATAGTAGTAGTAGTAGTAGTAGTAGTAATGACTATAGTAGTAGTAGTAGTAGCTATAGTGATATAATTGTCAATTACTCGTGGTACAAGTAAAAATTCTAAATTACCTTTTGCTTGCCTTGTTTTCACTCATTTAAGTACCATTATTTCATTCTCTATAAGTATTATTTTCTCTCATTTTCCTCGACAAATTCACGTTTCCTATGTAATGTTTCTTTTCCTACTTCTACATATGCATATCTACTTTATTTTCCTATATTTTTCTTTATTGTTATATTCTCTGCCTGTGTCTGGTCGCTGCCTCCCCGCCCACCTTCCCTCCCTGCCTCTGGTAATGAAGGTGTTCACCGCCGCCTCACACCTCAAGGAATGGCGGGAAGCTCAACACTATTTATCCATTTACAATTTAAGACTTGCTATGATTCAGTCGCTAATATTAATTACTTATTTTAATCTAACGCATTTTCTTTAATAATTTCATAATAATTTTCATGATTTTATCTTCGTTGCCTTCAGGTTTGTCGATAAAGTAATGTTGATTGAATGAAGTTTCTTATTATAACCTTAATTAATATTGCAACATAATTTCGAAAAGTTTTAGATTTTTCAGATTTTCATGATTCTGGTTAAAATGTATACTGTAACGAAGGAGAGGGGGGGGGGGCAATCCACCCCTCTCAACTTAGTCACACCACAAACTGCTCGGGGCTATAGAGGAGACGGGAAGGATTTTGTTCTGCTGTGCACGGCTTTTATAATTTTCCCCCACTTCTACCCACTGTACATAGTCACTCTCACATGTAAGTCACGCAGGCCAACACTGAGTCAGTGTCACTGTCCGCGTATTACTACGCGTCACCGTCAACACCCTTGGAGTCACTGTCTCTCACACTGGGCACGCCCACTACACAACTGAGTCACTGTCTCTCACACGTGCACGCCCACTACACAACTGAGTCACTGTCTTTCACACGTGCACACCCTTCTTGCCCGCTCCCCAGCACACACAGGCTCACCCACGGCCGTCTTATAAGAAGGCCGTGGCTCACCCCACTGTTCGTCCGCGTACCATTACACGCCGCGCTACACACTGTTTCCCAACACAACTGGCTCGCACGCGTGCAGTCACTGTCACTAGGATGTCAGGGGCTCCTCCCCCAGAACGCCCACGAACACAAAAAAAGGCTCGCCCCAACACACTACCGGCGTGTATCACCCTATATACACGCGCCACTGAGCCGTCACTGACCCTGCGGCCCACCGTCGCCGCCCCAACAGTCTGTTCCTCCCAACACACTCGTCGTCCCACTGTGTATAGCTGCGCTACACACACTCACAGTCTTTCACCCGCTGTGTATTTTCGCTGCACTGTCACTCCGTCCCGCCCCAACACAATACAGTCACAGTCTCTCAAAGGGCGCCGCCCTTTGCGCCGTGACCCTACCCAACAGTCGCCGCCACTGAGCTATGAAGGCCACGCCGTGCCCAACAGGGCCACTCTCGTCCCCTTTCCACAGAAGAGGGAGACGGGCCTTTTCAGGGCGGGGTTTTGCGGGGCGCAGTGGTCACGGTAAATCCTGGGCGGGAGCGCCTGTCTACCCTAGGGTATCTATATATATAATATAGGTACTCTAGTCCACCCGACGTGGCTGTGGCCCGTACCGAGAGTCATGACGGTAGGCGGTAGAACGACGAACGGCAGACCTTCGCTTACCATAAGACGGATAAAAAACCCTGTAATTTTGGAACGAAGAGCAGGGACGCGGTTGGCGGTCAAGGTTGGAGACACGGGTATCCCCGTGTCTTCACTCAACCTTCGATGAATTTTTATTACATTCCTAATCTGGAGGGATTAAGAGATATGTTAAAAAATTTCTTGCCAATATGTATTTAAGTATAAGTATAAGATTATTAGGTATTACATATGCGGCAATAAGTGATTTTAGTGACAATAATGAAGGAGGTTCAGGGTAACGGGGCGGCTATTGCTTTAGCCGCCGCCGCCATCAAGGTCGCTGCCAGAACCCACCAGCACATTTCTCGTACCGCATATGTTCACATGAGCGGTAAGAGAAACTTACGTATACACGCCTCTACTGTGAATTAACTTCATTAAATATATATATCATCAACTTCATAGCCGATCGCAACGTTTCTGTTGATGTTTGTGATGAGTATAAGGGCAAATTCGCATTATACACTATTTTAGTCGTACTGCTGGCTCCGCAGTTTGAAGCAACATTGTTCCCAATACATTGCCGCAGGCGTGAAACCTCAACCAACCTCCAGTGTTGACTCTCGGTAAAGATACGAAGGTTTTCCGTTCGTCGCTACCTCGATGTTCGTCGCTCTACCGCCTTCAACTCTCGGTACGGGCCTGTGTTTCTTCCTCTCCCCGTGCTCCGCCAGGCAATCCCCAGTTAAGTTCCCCCCCATTCGCTGCGCTAATGGGAGGAAAGGACGTGGCGACCCGACCCGTGGTTCGGACCCCCACCGGCGAGGCCCCAGAGGTACAGGCGAAGGACCCTTGCCTTGTTGGCTTGTACCAGCGAACAAGGCCCTTCGTAACACTACATTTTTGGAAAAAATATTAATCAAGTTTTCGTTCTAGGTAATTAAAAAAGATACACTATATGTAGAATACACAAAGAGATAAAAAAACGCCGAACATCCAACTCAATACAAATAAAATACAAATAATATAATACAAATTAAACATAAACGTCTCGGTATTAGAAAACAATAAAAAAAACTAACTACAAATCAACGTAACATTTACAATAAAAATTAACGTGTCACTCATACATTACATTTCCTCAACATATAACTCATCGCCCACCCACCCACCCGCCCACTAGCCCCGCCCACTCGTGTTCCCATTATCTTGTTTCTAATTCTGATTATCGTCTCTAACCACAAACTAATTTTACCCATACAACCTTTATTTCCTCCTCCTCCTCCTCCTCCTCCTCCTCCTCTTGCTGCTGCTGCTGCTGCTCCTGCTCCTGCTCCTCCTCTTTCTCTTCCTCTCATTATCGGTGGTCTTATCGGAAGGGAAGATAGCGGGCTGGCACTCGAGGCGAAGGAATCTCTAAATGAAGGGACGCAGGTGACCGATTTCAGGTGTGTCTTTCATCAAGGGGAGGTATGGAATGTGTGTGTGTGTGTGTGTACTTTGCTCTCTCTCTCTCTCTCTCTCTCTCTCTCTCTCTCTCTCTCTCTCTCTCTCTCTCTCTCTCTCTCTCTCTCTCTCTCTCTCTCTCTCTCTCTCTCTCTCTCTCTCTCTCTCTCTCTCTCTCTCTCTCTCTCTCTGTGTGTGTGTGTGTGTGTGTGTGTGTGTGTGTGTGTGTGTGTGTGTGTGTGTGTGTGTGTGTGTGTGTGTGTGTGTGTGTGTGTGTGTGTGTGTTTACTTTGCTCTCTCTCTCTCTCTCTCTCTCTCTCTCTCTCTCTCTCTCTCTCTCTCTCTCTCTCTCTCTCTCTCTCTCTCTCTCTCTCTCTCTCTCTCTCTCTGTGTGTGTGTGTGTGTGTGTGTGAGTGTGAGTGTGAGTGTGTGTGTGTGTGTGTGTGTGTGTGTGTGTGTGTGTGTGTGTGTGTGTGTGTGATATTTATGGAAGATGACACATGAAATAAAATAAGATGCTGGTGCAAAAAGAGGAAAGAATAGAAAGAATTAAGGCAACTAAAAAACTACCCAATCAAGAACCGGGAGAAATAAGTCCGCAGGAGGAAGCGTGAATAGAGACTGACTGGTAAAAAAAACCAGACTGAGAAAAAGTCAGTCAGCAGAAAACTAAGCTGACAGGAGAAGAGAGAGGAAAGGTAGACGAGGTGGATGCTGACGTGTGAGGGAAGGGAGGGGGAAGGGAAGGGGGAAGGGGAGAGAGGGAAGGGAAGGAAAGGAAGGGGAGGGAAGGGACGGAAGGGAGGGAAGGAAAGGGAGGGAAGGGGGGGGGGGACTGTAGAATGTAGACGAGGCTGGAAAGTGTCAGATGAGAGACGACGGAAGGTAAGAAGGAGAAGGAGGTGGTGGAGGAGAAAAATAAATACAAAGGAATACAAAGGAAGAACATACAGCAACAGCCCTACTAGGCCAAACGAGGCTGCCTGTGTGACTACTTTCTACCACTATAGGTTTTGCGTGTTAACGGCCAAAGAATAGCAAAGTTGAAGGCTCCTCCCCACCTTTTCTCCCTCCTACCAAGGCCAACAGGAAAAAAGTGAGAAAAAACACACTACAAAACACATACAGTATTGAAAACATCATGAGGTATGAAAAAAATGCCATGAAATTTGATGGGAAAGGCTGAAGAAGAGACATACTCTAAGCTAAAAAAAAAACGCCGCAGATTTACGTAGGACCGAAGTAGTCGAGTTTGGCAGCTGATGCTAAGTATTTATCTAGTTTGAACTTATCAAACGCCTTTACTGGAGGAAACGGAGGAGGAGAGGAGGAGGAGGAGGAGGAGGAGGAGGAGGAGGAGGAGGAGGAGGAGGAGGAGGAGGAGGAGGAGGAGGAGGAGGAGGAAGGGTGCCATGGCGGGGTGATCAGGTGGGAGGAGAGAGAAAGGAGGGAAGGAAGGTACGGAAGGAAGGGAGGAGGGAAGGTCATGGAAGATTTTCCTTATTAAGATCGTCCTGCAGATAAGGCGCGCACGCACACACACACACACACACACACACACACACACACACACACACGATCATATTACCTTCTCATTAAATTTCGTATATTTTTTGAGCTCATAAATCACTTCCTTCACAAGCTTCATCAATCTATTTACATATTTGCATTTTTTTTGTTTGCATTATTGACATGTGTATTTATCTATTAATTCATATATTTACATATTTACATATTAGCCAATCTATCTTACTCATCATTTACTATCTTAATCCTTTACTCCTGTTTGTATATTACGGTTCTTTTTTTTTGTACTGTATGCCTTTGGGTGAAAATAAAATTATTATTACTATTATTATTATTATTATTATCATTATTATTATCTCTATCTATTATTTGTTTACCTTATGCCTTCCTTCCTGCTACCTTACCCTTTCCCCAAATTCCTTTCATAGGTCACCGAATTCTTCCCACGGGTCACTTACACCACAAACCTTGACCTGACCAAACAGTGGGGGGAAAGGGGGGAGGGGTGAAGGGGGCGGAGGGACGAGGAACGGGGCGGAGGGAGGGGGAATGGGGCCGGGGGGAGGGGGCCACGACCTGACCACATGACTATACTCTCTTTCATATAAAAATAAATATAAGCCACTCCTTCTGGTGGAGTCTCCGTGTCCGTGATGGCGGTGGAGGCGAGCCACGGTGTCCTCCGTTACCACCGGGCTGTCCAGGCCCAGGTCAAGGCCCATGTGACACAGACGAGCGAGGCGAGGTGACTGCCTCTCCGGATCCTGTACCGTCATCTCTCTCTCTCTCTCTCTCTCTCTCTCTCTCTCTCTCTCTCTCTCTCTCTCTCTCTCTCTCTCTCTCTCTCTCACCCCCTCTCCTCCCTCTCACCGCGGGGTGGCTGCTCCCTCTCCCCCCACAGGTCGCTGAAGGCGGTGTTGCCTCCCTCAGCGATTCTGAGGCTATTTTGACTTTGATGAACGAGATGAAGATGCTACAGGAGGCGCAGGTCCATTACCAGGAGGAGTGTGCTGATTTGCGTGCCCAAATAGTCTCTCTACAAGAATTGAAGGGGGAGGTGGCAGCCTTGAAGGGTGTGATGGCAACCGCTCGAAGCGACATGGTGAGCGTGACAGGAGAGATATTGAGCCTAAAGGAAATGCTGACAGAGATGACCCGAACGATACAAGACACTCTTGGTTCAAGGCGACGCCGAGATGTAGCCCCTGACGACGCCCTGCTGACCATGGATGTAGACACCATGGACCCTCTTGTCAACCCCCCTCCCCCCATGGCGCCCAAAAAATCCCGGGGTAAGGGAGGTCGACGGACGCCTGAAGGGGAAAATGAGACTCCTGCCTAGCTCAGTGCCCGCTCGGCTTGACGCCCCCCCGCCCTCCACCCTGGGAGTGCCCGCCTGCCACCCAAACGCCCTTCTCATTCTGTGCCTAAGTGCGCCTATAACTCATCCTCTCCCCTCCCTCCCTGACTGTGCGATCTGAACTCTGTGCCCTGTCGTAAATCGTGTAGGGTAAACATGAATGTCATAATATTCCCCTTGGCCCATATTGTATGTTTAGATTATTATAACTCAACGACTATGCCCCTCATAATCGATGTCCTTTACCAGCTCATCATATGTATACTGAGATAAGACTGTTCTTATGAAACAGTCTTTTTCACAACTGTACTTCAATTGTGAATAAAAGTATTGAATCTGAATCTGAATCTCTCTCTCTCTCTCTCTCTCTCTCTCTCTCTCTCTCTCTCTCTCTCTCTCTCTCTCTCTCTCTCTCTCTCTCTCTCTCTCTCTCTCTCTCTCTCTCGTGTGTGCGTGTGTGCGTGTGTGTGTGTGCATGTGTGTGTGTTAGATATATGGGTATGTTATATATAGGGTACTGGCCGAGCGGGCACCAACCACTTAATGAGCAGGCCAGGTAATGAGATGGCAGGGTAATGAGTTGGTTCGTTAATGAGGTGGCCAGGTAACAGCCAGGTGACCACAGGTAGCCTGAGATAGGCAGCAGCTTGACGCCTCACCACAACCACTGTTTGTCTTGGTCTGGTTTACCAAATGGATCTTCTTCTTCTTCTTCTTCTTCTTCTTCTTCTTCTTCTTCGTGAAGATTGTTTTCCTCGCATCCAAGCAAATTTTTGAAGATTATAATTATTTTATCGGAGGTAGATTTGGAAAACGCCGATATTTGTTTGCCCAGCTTAACGAAAACACAGACGATCTAATAACTTCCTGAAATACGTAAATGTCTTTCCAGTATTAATAAAGTAATTAGTGCATGAATCAACATTGTAGTGTATTTGTTTATTCATTTTACCGAACATTTAATTATGTAATTATTTGTATTTGTATCTATCTGTATCTATCTATCTATTTATACCTGTCTATCGATAATTATATTTGATTGTATATTTGTCTGTATCCATATGGCTATCTGTCCCTCTGTATGTCTGTCTATTTATATGTCCCTGACTATGTCCATCTATTTATCTATCTTATAAGTAGTTATTATTTGTCTATTACTAATTTTCTATATTTATTCATTTCTCTCTATCTACCTATCTATCCAACTATCTATATATCGATCTATCAATCTATAAATACACGGCCCTGAACACCTGAGGTCATTACGATAATCCGAAACCAATTTGACCCTTTGCTCTCCCTCCCCTCCTTGACCCCCTCGCTAACAGGGGAGGTCAGACCCAGCTGACAGGTCACCCCGGTCTTCACAGGTCAATTAGACACACGTGAGAATCCAGGCACCAGGCTTGCGAGGATTTATTTAAGTCTCTATCTTTAGACCTCTTTCCTCTTTTTCTTCTTTATTTAAATCTTTACCTTTGCATATTTTTATTCTTTTTTTTTTCTTTTTTTTGTGTATCGGAATGGAATCTTTACTCTTTTCTTTACTTGGGTGTATCTTTGCTCTTCCATCTCGTGACCTTTCAGTGCCTTCTTTCTGACCTTTTCCAAGCGTAACGAATAGCAGAGGAAGAAAGGAAGCAGCATTCTGACCTCGCCTGACCTGACCTCCAGTGCTTCTTCCTTCCTCTCTACTCACTCGTGTGCATTCTTTTCTTCCTTTGAGTTTGAATCCCTCACACGCCCTTCTATAAGTTCATCAAGTGAGGGATGAAACGGATGGAAAGGTTAGAAAGGAGAAAAGAGTAAAATTAGAATAAACATCAGTGAAGGAAAAAAGCAGCTGCTATAAAAGATTAAAAAAAAGAACAAATATGCATATAATAAAATAGAAATTAGTAAAGAGAAAAGTAGGTGCTGTAAAAGATTAAAAAGAGAACATGTACACATTGTACAACATGTACATACGTACGATTCATGAATGCTTGCTGATGATAATAATGATAATAATAATTACAATGATAGCATAAGTGATAAAAAAGATAATGATAACAATATGCAGCAACAGTAATGTTGGTAATAGTAGTAGTAGTAGTAGTAGTAGTAGTAGTAGTAGTAGTAGTAATTAATAGTAATTAATTCATATAAGTAGAATAATATAAACAACGAGAATAAGAACAATAACTTTAAAATTATTAAAAAACTAATAAACAACAAGAACACAAGCCCCATCACACAGTCGCCTGAACGGCTTGGTGGGTTAGAGCGTCTGGCACCATTTTGTGGTCCGGCGTTCCATCCCCGGACCCGCTCATTCCCAGAGATTTTTCCACTGAGAAATTCGGGCGGTTATTTTCCCCCTTGAGCAAGGGGATGAGGGTGCGTGGTGTGTGAGGTCCCAGCATTACCCAAGGATCGGTAATAGTGATCTCCAAGCTCGCACCGGGAGGGTGAAACTGGTGATCGTGAGTCTGACTCGCGTGGACAAGACCATGGGTGAGTCAAACAGGCAATACCACAAGAGCCTCATAAACACGTCAGCCCTTCCTGCCGCCCCTTTGGACACGCCCCTTCCCCCCCCCCCCCCCCCCCCGCCACCTGCCTGCCGTGTCCAATCCCCCGCCAGCTGCCCCCGTGTCCACTGGGGTTATTTTGGTCACATCAAACACAATATCCGACCGCAGCGTAACACCGTCAGGCAAAATCAATACTTTTCTTTATAATTTAAACTGATATGCATGAAGAGGAAATACTGCAGGAAATTACGCAAAACTAATAAGGAAAAAATCTTCACTCGGTACTGAATTGACAAAATATCTTAAAGCAGACATAATTTTGATGAAATATAGATGAAAATAGTGATAATAACATAAATAGTTTATATAAACATAATACGAATCTCCATCCCACTCTTGAAATAATAAGAAAAAATATACAGAAAAGAAAGTAAAATGAAAAACTAAACATACATTCTTTCTCTTAAACTTAGAACAGCACATCGGCGTGAATAACATAATTT
>JACEEZ010015767.1:235000-245000 GCA_016584305.1 Chionoecetes opilio
AAGAGGAGAGAGAAAGAGGATGTAGGGAGAGAATGGAAACGGCATCGTATAGGAAGGAATAATGGGTAGGGATGGGAGTGGAAGAGAGAGGAGAGGAAAGGGACAAAAAGAGTGTTACCATGTTATACTTTATATGAGAGGAGGAGGAGGAGGAGGAGGAGGAGGAGGAGGAGGAGGAGGAGGAGGAGGAGGAGGAGGAGGAGGAGGAGGAGGAGGGAGAGGGGGGGAGGAGGAGGAGGAGGAGGAGGAGGAGGAGGAGGAGGAGGAGGAGGAGGAGGAGGAGGAGGCTGGGATAACTAAAATAACACCTCTTCCTCTTACATCCCACCTCCCTCCCTTCCACCTTCTCTCCATTAAATACTTCATTACTTCCATTGTCCATTCACCCCTCACCCCCACCACATACACCTCCCCCCCCACCAGGCGCCCCAATACGCGATCCCTCAATAAAGACAACAGGTTGAGGGCGTCAGATAGCCCCCCCTACCCCCTACCCCCGTACCCCCTCCCTCACCCCACCGCCCAGCGCGTGTCGCATTCCTGCCCCCCCAAACCCCCGCGGCCAAGCCAGATATATGCCGACACCCCCGCCCCCCCCTTCCTTCCTTCTCATCACCCCTCCAAGACATAACCACCATCTCCTCCCGTTTCTCTCTCTCCTCTCTCTCTCTCTCTCTCTCTCTCTCTCTCTCTCTCTCTCTCTCCTCTCTCTCTCTCTCTCTCTCTCTCTCTCTCTCTCTCTCATCCTCCATTCCTATCCATACATTGTCTGCCTTTCCCGTCTCCTCCAACTCATCATTAATTCCAAACACATATTTTTCTTCAGTTTCTAAAGCAAACGTGATACATAAATAACCAAAGTGAGAAGAAAAAACATAGAAAAAAATACATCAGGACCGGTACAAATTAGTTCTTGAAATATGCACAAAAGTTAATGAAACCTAACATGGAAAAATATATATTAGTAGAAGCAACATCATCTTGTAAATTTCTCCAAAAGGAAGTGAATTAAGGGTGTGGAAAATTTGGGGGAATTAGGAAGATGGTCTAAGGAGGAAGGAAGAGGCTGAGGCATGGGGGGAGAGAGGGAGTGGAGGAGTGCTAATGGAGTGGTTACCCGGTGGTGGCGGCATCCTGTTACCTGCCATTACATCCCTGGCGGCCCCCACGTGTCTAATTACGGTGTGAGTTTCAGGTGAGAGGCAGGCTGAGTTTGGTGTGTGTGTTATTCACCCATGATCTTGTCCACGCGAGTCGGACTGGCGATCGCCAGCTTCATCCCCCCGGAGTGAGCTTGGAGCTCGTTTTTATTACCGATCGTTGGGCAACGCTGGGACCTCGTCCCCCACCCCCCATCTCCTTGGTCAAGAGGGACAGTAACCGTCCGATTTTTTCTGTGAAAAATCCCCGTTAGCAGTGAGGATTCGAAGCACCAAGCCACCACAGAATGGCAGACCAACGCTCCATCCACTTGACCATCGTGACGGTCACATCACGTCACGTCATACACACGTGTGTGTGGGTGTGTGTGTGTGTGTGTGTGTGTGTGTACTTTGATCTCTCTCTCTCTCTCTCTCTCTCTCTCTCTCTCTCTCTCTCTCTCTCTCCTCTCTCTCCTCTCTCTCTCTCTCAGTCGCACTCGTTCTCTGCACGTACACCCTGGCGACCAATAGTGACATGTGGCAGGGGGTCAGGTGTCATCCCCCCCTAACCCCCTCATTCCCCCATCTCTCTCTCTCTCCTCTCTCTCTCTCTCTCTCTCCTCTCTCTCTCTTCTCTCTCTCTCTCTCCTCTCTCTCTCTCTTCTCTCTCTCTCTCTCTCTCTCTCTCTCTCTCTCTCTCTCTCTCTCTCTCTCTCTCTCTCTCTCTCTCTCTCTCTCTCTTTAATTAGTCATACTTGAATCTAATACGTTAAATACAACAATATAAGAAAATAATAATACCCTAATCGATACACACACACAAAAACCCATTTACAATTGAATCCAAGTGTAAGTGTCCCTTCCAGGAGGGACACTACCCTGCATTTTTCAACGTCGTTTATTAGACGTCCAACTCAACAGAACTAAGTGATTCACGGAGAGATGCCACCGAGCGCCTAACTTCTGATTTTTCTATAATTTCTGACTGGGGCAAAGCAAACCTTGTTTTGTTCAATGCCTCAAAACCCAATTTCTTCACCTATCTACTCGACAAAACCTACCAGATAACTATCCCCTATTCTTTAATGACACTCATCTATCTCCTTCTTCTACAATGAACATTCTTGGACTATCCTTTACTAAAAATCTGAACTGGAAATCTCACATCTCATCTCATGCTAAAACTGCTTCTAAGAAGTTAGGTGTCCTGTGGCGTCTGCGTCCTTTTTTTTCTCCCTCCCAGATGCTTTGCTCTCTACAGGGGCTTTATCCACCCATGTATGGAGTATGTCTCACATGTTTGGGAGGGATCCAATCATACAGCTCTCCTAAACAGGGTTGAGTCAGAAGCTTTTCGTTTCATCAACTCCTCTCCTCTGACTGACTGTCTTCAATCTTTAAATCACCGCCGCAATGTTGCTTCTCTTGCTATCTTCTACCGTGATTTTCATGCTCACTGCTCTTCTGAACTTGCTAACTGCATGCCTCCCTCCCTCCCACGGCTTCGCTGTACAAGACTTTTTACTCATTCTTCTCATCCCTATTCTGTCCATCTTCCTAATGCAAGTTAATCAGTATCTTTACTCTTTCATCCCTTTCACTGGTAAACTCTGGAACTCTCTTCCTGTTTATATTTTTCCACCTTCCTACGACTTAAATCGAGAAGAGTGACAAGACACCTCCCGAACTAAATTGGCCCACCCCCTTTTTTTTATTCTCTTACTGTCTTCTTTATAGGGACTGGCAACTAAGCGGGCTTTCTGTTACCTCTTTTTGTTGTGCCCTTGGCCAGTCCTTTGTGATGTAAAAAAGAAGGAGGCGACACGGGTTCGATCCCTCCTTCCCGGCGTCCTAACACGTAATCCAAACTGGACGGCAGGTGAGCAGGTCCCCGCAACACACACCCGCGCTACCCACAGCCGCCCACTCCACACCTGACGCGAAAACACTCCATTTTCACCCCTTACACCTCTACCACCCTCACCCTAACCCTCACCCTCACGCCCACCCATGCCCTCATCCCCCCTCATTGATCCTCTGCACCTCATCACGACGCTCCTTGACTAACTTTAATCTTGTGGTGTTGCAGAGGAAGATGAGAACTGGCAAGAGGAGGAGGATGTAAGGAGAAGAAAAGGAGGGTGTAAGGTGAAGAGGAGGAGAAGGAGATATAGGAGGAGGGAATACAATACAAAGGAATACAAAGGAGATATAAACAGTGGCAAACATAAAGGAGGGTGTAAGAGGAGGTGGATGAACAGGAGGAAGGAATACAATACAAAGGAATACAAAAGAGATATAAACAGTGGCAGACGTTTGGGGGTCCGTGTGAGGTTGTTTGCTATGGGAAGTACACAGCCTGATTTATGAGTAAGGAAACGAGGGGAAAGTTGAAGTCATGGAAATTTTATTGGAAAAGACGAAGCTGAGATGAGAGAGAAGCGAAAACTAATCTATTCTATGAACTAAACCCACTGACAGTTACTATGGATATGTGAATAGAAGGTTGTTTACAAGGTATTTATATACCTGGTTTTTTTAACACTTTAATAATGTTCCTGTCTACAACATTCGCGATAAGATACTCAATATAATATCACAATTCAATAGAGAAATATTCAATTATATTTGGTTTAAAAGGTTTACTGACGATATCAAAGGTGGTGGTGGCTGTGGTGGTGGTGGTGGTGGTGGTGGTGGTGGTGGTGGTGGTGGTGGTGGTGGTGGTGGTGGTGGTGGTGGTGGTGGTGGTGGTGGTGGTGGTGGTGGTGGTGATGGTGGTTGTGGTGGTGGTCCCGGAAACTGGTATCTATATAGGCGCCAGGTGTCTCCCATAATTACCTGGAGTTACCTGTCCCTTGTCCAAACACCGACGCCACCTGACTGTTAGAGGGAGGAGAAGGAGGAGAGAGAAGAAAAAGGAGAAGAAAAAGGAGAATATTAAGAAGAAAAAAATACGAAGATAAAACGGATGATGAAAGAGAAAGAAAAAAAAGAGGAAAAACAAAAAAAAGAAGAGAAGATGAAGAAGAAAAAGAAGAAATATGAAAATGGGGCAGAAAAGAAAAAAAATTAAAGAGGAAGAAAAGAGGAAGAAAATAAAATGAAAAAGAGAAAGAAGAAGAAGAGAGAGGACAATGACTTAATGGACTCTGTGTATACTATTTCCCTCCAATTATTTCCATTTGGTGTATCTCCAAAATTCTACTTTCCTCCCCCTTCCCTAAGCTCACTAAAACCCTCGCCTCCACCGCCTCTTCCTGGTAAAGCCACACGGGTGACGAACAATATGATGATAATAAAAATAATAATAATAATTTGATTTTCACCTGAAGGCATACAGTAAAAAAAAGAAGTTACGGCGTTATAATGAGTTACGAACTGGTCATTAGATGAATATTAGAACATAAGAACATCAGAAGGAGGCTGTAGAGAGATAATCTATTCAAGGCAGTTCCTGTGCACCTGGAACCTATTATCTATCTTTACCATCCATTAATGTATCTAAGTTATTCTTAAAACTATCTATCGTGTTTGCACTTACGACGTATTTGCTGAGTTTGTTCCATTCATTTATCAGCCTCTATGTGACCTCAGTTTTATCTCTCTCTCTTTTCCATCTTCCACTTTCCCACAAAGACTAAGCTAGGGATAAGCTGGTAATAATCTACACCTTCCTGTAAAGTCAGAGATAGTTCTTAGTAGTCCAGCTGAAGCTCATGACTAAAACTTATAAGAATTCATCAATAAAAAAAATAATTACAAATAAAAAGATCACTATGACACCTTCACCAAAGACTACTGTATACACAGTAGTCTCTGCCTTCACCTTTGCCTCTGCTGACTTACTTGTAGATTAAATATATTGCTTAAAACCTGTATTTCCTGCATGGTCTCGATTGTACCAAAAGTACTGTTGATGTTTGCTTTGCCTTTGTATTCCTCCTCCTCCTCCTCCTCCTCCTCCTCCTCCTCCTCCTCCTCCTCCTCCTCCTCCTCCTCTTCATCTTATTGAGCGGAAGAGGTTGAATGTATATATAAGGTCAGGAAGTGAAACCAACCACAAAGCCACAAGATCCGGTAGGAGGAGGAGGAGGAGGAGGAGGAGGAGGAGGAGGAGGTGAGGGTTGAACTAATGACCGTAAAACTAGTAATATACATGTAAGACTGAAAATCTGAGACTTGAGAACAATTGATAAGGAATAAAAATCAATGAAGGTTGAAAAAATATGTGAAATGCAAATACAAGAAAATCTGATACTCAAAGTGACATGATTCGGCTTGTGTGTGTGTGTGCCTGTGTGTGTGTGTGTGTGTGTGTGTGTGTGTGTGTGTGTTATTAACCCATGGTCTTGTCCACGCGAGCTGGCTCGCGATCGCCAGTTTCACCCTCTCAGTGCGAGCTTGGAGCTCATTATTACCGATCTTTGGGCAATGCTGGGACCTCACACACCACACACCCCAATCCCCTTGCTCAAGGGGGACAGTACCACCCGAATTTCACAGTGGAAAAATCCCCGGGAATGAGCGGGGTCGGGGATCGAACGCCGGACCACAGAATGATGCCGGGCGCTGTGTGTGTGTGTGTGTGTGTGTGCGTGAAGGAAGAAGGAAGGGGTGGAAGAGAGGCAACAGAGAGAGAGAGAGAGAGAGAGAGAGAGAGAGGGCAGGCTGGCGGGGAATAAATGTTACGTCGGTCATAAATTATTTTGTTACCATTTCTTTCGCCATAAAATATCGTGTATGCGCGCAGCCATGAGGCGGAGGCGCTTCAGGTGCGCGGGTAGTTAATTACCTGAGAATGATCACGAGATAAAGAGCAATAAAAGGTTAGTTATGAGGTGGGAAGAAAGAAGGAACAAAGAAAAAAGAAAACCATCATTGAAAAAAGTTAAGTTTGATAGCTGCAGTGTGTGTGTGTGTGTGTGTGTGTGTGTGTGTGTGTGTGTGTGTGTGTGTTGTGTGTGTGTGTGTGTGTGTGTGTGTGTGTGTGTGTGTGTTCATCTAGTTGTATTTTACAGGGCCTGAGCTACACTCGTATGGCCCAGTCTCCATAGCTACATTTTTTATTTGGTATGTGTGTGTGTGTGTGTGTGTGTGTGTGTGTGTGTGTGTGTGTGTGTGTGTGTGTGTGTGTGTGTGTGTGTGTGTGTGTTATACATCGATACACGACACACTATACACGAACTAACACTCAGAAGGTTGCGCTAAATTGCTCGCCATGTGTTGGGCGTCTGAGTACACGTGGAGTAATTACCAGGACACGTGGGTGGCGGCGGGGGGAGGGGGGGGAGCTCAGGGGATAGAGGGGGGGGTGGCTGCATGTTGGGGTGATGGAGGAGGAGGTGTCAAGTGTTGTAATAACCCCCCACACCACCACCACCACTCTTCATCCCGTCACAGCCACACCCCCGCTCCTCCATCTCTCCACTCCCTTCTTCTCTCTCTCTCTCTCTCTCTCTCTCTCTCTCTCTCTCTCTCTCTCTCTCTCTCTCTCTCTCTCTCTCTCTCTCTCTCTCTCTCTCTCTCTCTCTCTCTCTCTCTCTCTCTCTCTCTCTCTCTCTCTCTCTCTCTCTCTCTCTCTCTCTCTCTCTCTCTCTCTCTCTCTCTTTTTTTTTTTACTGTCAAGATAAGGCGTACAAGAATGCTTTGGAACTATTTTTAAATCAAACTAATGAAAGAATAAAATCCTGTGAAACTGCCGTGACTGATCTGACAAGGAGCCTAGAGTTCACTCAGAATGAAGTAGTCGAGTTGAGGAGGGAGGTGAACAACTTAAAGCGAGACAAAGAAGACTCCAACGTTAAGATACGAAGCTTGAATGACGACCTACAAGATAAGAACGAGAAGTTGAAGGAGCTGGAAGAGAAGAGTGTTTATCAAGAGGACTATAACAGACGCAATAATCTACATATCACCGGTTTGGCAGAACAACCAAGAGAGACATGGGAGAGAACAGCTGAAGATGTGAGTAATCTCTTGGAAAGGAAACTACAACTACCTAAAATGGAAATCGAACGAGCCCACAGAATCGGTCAACAAAGTGAACAACAAAGCAGACCAGTAGTTGTACGCTTCACCAGATTCAGCGACAGGGAGGCGGTGATTCGAAACTGTTCGAAACTCCGAGGCACGAACATCTTTATCAACGAGAACCTCTCACCTACGTCCCAAGCCATCAAGAGGGAGAAAATGCCCTTGCTGCGTCAAGCACGTAGCTAGGGCAAAATTGCATATTTCCGACATACCAAGTTGATTATGAAGGACAAAGTAAGTTAAGGAGAGACTAGGTGCTGTGCGTGGTGGAGGTGGCGGGGCAAGGAGCGGCGGCACTGACGAGCCTCCGCGCCGTGCTACTGACATGGGCGCCACTGCAGTTGCTGACGCTTGTGAGGGCGATGAAAGAATTACTACGTTCGCTGGTACTGCTGCAACTACTACTATTGCTGCTCCGGATGAGACTGAGACTGCTAATTCTGCTACTGCTGCTGCTGCTGTCGCTACAACACAGATGCAAACAAGGAAAGGAATGAAAAAGAAATAGATTCAGTAAGCCAGACACGCAAAATAGTATATAATAAGCAAAATTACTTAAACATTAAGCAATGGATACCTATTTGTTTCCATTTTTTCATTTAGAAGATAGTTTTTTAGACTGTCAATGATAACCATCAGTTTCCATTAGATGTCATAAAATAATTAACATTTAATCCACTTAATGAAGCCAATCTGCCAGACTCTGTTGACAGCTATCTCTCAGATCATTTAGAAAAAGAAATATTGCAAATATTACTTCTGTGAAGACTTAGAGATAAATTTACTACAATACAACTTCAATTTTATGTTTTATAATATTAGCAGTGTTCCGTTACACTTAGACACTTTTTATGATCAATGTTTGAATGCAACCTATGTTAAGTACGATGTCATTGGACTTTGTGAAACCCGTCTACATGATAATATATCTTCCCTTTATAAGCTTGACTCTTACCATGAATTCTTCCAGAATAAAAGCACCACGGGTGGTGGACTAGCAATGTTTGTCCACGACATTTTTCAAGGTAACATTATACATAATATCTCTTTCCAGCAACCACACATTGAATCATTGTTTCTTGAAATCTCAGGTAAATGCCAGTATGTGATAGGAATTATCTACAGACCACCTAATTCTAGTATTCACAATTTTTTTAAGTCCTTAGAAAATATCTTGGAATTTCTAACACTTACATATGATACACCGTGTTATATAACTGGTGATTTTAATATAAATCTACTTAACAATGCGAATAATGTTAATGACTTTATTAACTTGCTTTTTTCACATTCATTTTTTCCTACTATCACAAAACCCACAACAGTTACTAACAATTCAGCTACTTTAATAGATCATATATGGACAAATAATTTATGTAACTATGAAACAAGTGGAATTATCTACACCCAAATTAGTAATAATTTTCCAATATTTTCGTCCTTTTCACTACCAAATAATAGTAATTCAGTATCTTCTTATGTATCATACAGGAAAAGACTGTACAACGATGAATCAATAAATACATTTAAATCTGCTCTATCTAACTATAAGTGGGAAGATCATATGACTGGACAGGATGTTAATAATGATCTTGATATTTACATGAATACTTTCATACAGCTATATAATAGATATTTTCACGTCAAAGAATACAAAGTTAAAAAGGAACACACAAATAAACCATACATTACAGAGGGAATTATAAACTCAATTAAACATAGAAACAAGTTACAAAAACTTTCAGCTAAATGGCCATTAACTTATGAAAAGGAGTTTAAAAAATATCGAAATATGTTAACTTCTATAATTAGAATTGCGAAAGATAATTATTATAAGTCTACTTTAAAAGATAATTCAGGAAATCCCTCAAAAACTTGGCAAATTATTAATGATATTTTAAGAAGAAAAAATAGATCAAATTGTAAATCTTTTATTATGCAAGGGAAGTCTATTACTGATAATCAGGAAATAGCTAATGGTTTTAATGATTACTTTTGCAATGTAGCCAGTAACCTAGCTCAAGGTATTGAAGTACCGCTAACACATTTTAAAAATTACCTTCCTCCGTCTGTGCCCTTTTACTTTTACTTCAGACCTACAAACCAGCATGAAGTTGGCAATATTATTGATAGTATGAAGAAGAAATCACCGGGTCATGATGACATAAGCATTAGTGTAATTAAAGCATGCAAGCAAGAAATTATACCCTTCTTAGAATACATAATCAATAAGTCGTTTGTGCAAGGTTGCCTCCCAAATCATTTGCAGATAGCCCGGGTAGTTCCTATTTATAAAAAAGGTGATCAGTCCCTGTTTTCTAATTACCGTCCGGTTTCTATACTACCTAGTATTAGTAAGATTATTGAAAAAATAGTAGCACATAGATTACTGAATTATCTAACAAATAAATCCCTTTTAACTAACAATCAATTTGGGTTCAGACCAAACTTTTCTACTGAACTGGCACTTCATCACCTTACACAACAAATGTACAATGCTCTAGATAATAGAATGTTTCAGCTGACAGTTTTCTGTGATCTTACTAAGGCATTTGGCACTATTAATCATTCTAAATTGTTGCATAAACTTGAAGTGTATGGTATAAGGGGTCCGGCATATAATTGGTTTAAAAGTTATTTAAATTCAAGAAAACAATACACAGCTTTTAATAACACCACATCACAGCGAAAAATTATCAAATGCGGAGTGCCACAAGGATCGGTTTTAGGGTCACTATTATTCCTGATATACATAAATGATATCACTTTATGTACCAATAACCTAAAATTTATATTATTTGCGGATGATACGAACATTTTTT
>JACEEZ010015767.1:260000-270000 GCA_016584305.1 Chionoecetes opilio
ATGACCCGCCGGCCCGCACCCCGACAATGCCCGCCGAGCACCCCGTCAATGACCCGCCGCCCCTCACCCTGACAATGCCCCGCGAGCACCCCGACAATGCCCCGCCAAGCACCCCGTCAATGACCCGCCGAGCACCCGTCAATGACCCCCCGAGCACCCCGACATGCCCCACCGCCCCTCACCCTGACAATGCCCGCCCCGCCACCCCGACAATGCCTCACCGAGCACCCCGTCAATGACCCGCCGAGCACCCCGACAATACCACACCGCCCCGCACCCCGACAATGACCGCCGAGCACCCCGACAATGACCCGTCGCCCTGCACTCTGACAATGACACGCGAGCACCCCGACAATGACCCGCCGCCCCTCACCCCGACAATGACCCGCCGAGCACCCCGACAATGACCGTCGCCCTGCACTCCGACAATGACACGCCGAGCACCCCGACAATGACCCGCCGCCCCTCACCCCGACAATGCCCCGCCGAACACCCCGTCAATGACCCGCCGCCCCACACCCTGACAATGCCCGCCGAGAAATCCCGGACAATGCCCCGCCGAGCACCCATACAATGACCCACCGCCCCTCACCCCGACAATGCCCCCCGAGCACCCCGTCAATGACCCGCCGCCCTCACCCTGACAATGCCCCGCCGAGCACCCCGACAATGCCCCGCGAGCACCCCGACAATGCCCCGCCGAGCACCCCGTCAATGACCCGCCAAGCACCCCGACAATGCCCCCGCCGCCCCTCACCCTGACAATGCCCCGCCCCGCCACCCCGACAATGCCCCGCCGAGCACCCCGTCAATGACCCGCCGAGCACCCGACAATGCCACGCCGCCCCGCACCCCGACAATGCCCCGCCGAGCACCCCGACAATGCCACGCCGCCCCGCACCCCGACAATGACCCGCCGAGCACCCCGACAATGACCCGTCGCCTTGCACTCCGACAATGACACGCCGAGCACCCCGACAATGACCCGCCGCCCCACACCCCGACAATGCCTCGCTGAACACACCGACAATGACCCGCCGCCCCACACCCCGACAATGCCTCGCCGAGCACCCCGACAATGACCCGCCGCCCCGCAGCCCGACAATGCCTCGCCGAGCACACCGATAATGTCCCGTCGAGCACCCCGACAATGCCCCGCCGAGCACACCGACAATGCCCTCCACCGAGCACACCGACAATGCCCCCGCCGAGCACACCGACAATCCCCCGCCGAGCACACTGACAATGCCCGCGAGCACCCGACAATGCCCGCCGAGCCCCCCGGCAATGCCCCGCCGAGCACACCGACAATGCCCGCCGAGAAACACCGACAATGCCCCGCCGAGCACACCGACAATGCCCCGCCGAGCACCCCGACAATGCCCCGCCGAGCACACCAACAATGCCCCGCCGAACACACCAACAATGCCCCGCCGCCGAGCACACCGACAATGCCCCGCCGAGCACACTGACAATGACCCCGCCCCCCGCGCAGCCCGACAATGCCTCGCCGAGCACACCAACAATGCCCCGCCGAGCACACCAAAAATGCCCCGCCGAGCACACCAACAATGCCCACCGAGCACACCGACAATGCCCCGCCGAGCACACCGACAATGACCCGCCGCCCCGCAGCCCGACAATGCCCCACCGAGCACACCAACAATGCCCCGCCGAGCACACCGACAATGCCCCGCCGAGCACCCTGACAATGACCCGCCTCCCGCAGCCCGACAATGCCTCGCCGAGCACACCGACAATGTCCCGTCGAGCACCCCGACAATGCCCGCCGAGCACACGACAATGCCCCGCCGCCGAGCACACCGACAATGCCCCCGCCGAGCACACCCACAATGCCCCGCCCAGCACACTGACAATGCCCCCCGAGCACCCCGACAATGCTCCGCCGAGCACCCCGACAATGCCCCGCCGAGCACACCGACAATGCCCCGCCGAGTACACCGACAATGCCCCGCCGAGCACACCGACAATGCCCCGTCGAGCACCCCGACAATGCCCCGCCGAGCACACCAACAATGCCCCGCCGAGCACACCGACAATGCCCCGCCGAGCACACCGACAATGCCCCATCGAGCACACCGACAATGCCCCGCCGAGCACACCGACAATGCCCCGCCGAGCACACCGACAATGTCCCGCCGAGCACACCGACAATGCCCCGCCGAGCACACCGACAATGTCCCGCCGAGCACACCGACAATGCCCTGCCGAGCACACCGACAATGCCCCGCCGAGAGCACTACAACAATGCCCCGTCGAGTACACCGAGCCACGCACCAACACCCTGCATAGCTTTTAATTTTTTTATTGCAATATATTGAGTACTTTTCTGTCAGATCTTAATGAGTAAATTTTTTTCTCTACATTCTTTGCCCTATTTTTGCTACGTTATTCAGTATTCTTACACTGCAAAATTATCATTATTATCAGTTTCATATTATCATTATCATCATTATTTATATCATTGTTATCATTTACACACAATCTATTCGTATTATATTTGTGTGTGTGACCAACATACTTCCTTATACATCATGTAACATTTTTCGTTCACCTCTAATACGTCCTTATGTGTACCTTACCTACCTCAAAAACACCCAACCATTGCCTGTATACCCATCAATACACTATACAGCATCAACAGAACCTTGCAACACTCCACTGCACCCCGCCAACACACACACACACACACACACACACACACACACACACACACACAACACATACACACACACACACACACACACACACACACACACATACGCACACACACACACACACACACACACACACACACACACACACACACATCACACACAAACACCAAACACAAACACAAACACACACACACACAAACACACACACACACACAAACACACACAACACACACAACACACACACACACAACACACACACATACACACACACATACACACACACATGGATATTACCTGTGCATGATTTTCTGATCACTAAAAGTACCTGCACCAGTTTTCCCCCTGCACTGTTTATCCTCCTCCTCTTCCTCCTCCTCCTCCTCCTCCTAACCCCTTTCTTACCCCACAGCAGCGCTGAGGTCACGTTCCGTGTTCCGCAAATACTAATCAAAAGTAACTAATCAAAGCGCCCCTCTGTGGGACTTACAGTTCGGACCCTAGACACACTGCCGCCCGCTAAACCCTCACGCAAGGCCATTACCCAAACTATTAATGGAACTTAAAATTACTCTACACTAATGCCAGAGAAGCATTATTTAAGGGTCGCTAACGAATTCCATTAGTATACGTTTGCTTGCCGAAACGCCAGATATCGTTAGTATCACTGAGAGTGCGCGCTCAACACCAAAGCATGCATAAAAACATTTATTATGGCTGAATAGACCATTCAAGGGTCACAAGAATTCTAAATTGTGGTACACATAAACCAGGTGGGAGATGTCATTCTACATTAAAGATAATTGCCAAGCAATCGAAGATCGACAAAGATAAATATAGATCATTATGTCTCAGTCTACGTAAAGAGTTAAGCTAAACCCCCCCGGTAAATTGCTAACTAATTGGCGACAAATATCGTCCTCCCCAAATCAAATGCCCCAGAGATAGATTGAACCTCCTATATGTAAGTAAAGTAGGTTTGTAAAGACAATAATAAACGATACAATTATATGTGGAGGATTTTAACGACTACCTGTATAAACTGGCAATAATAATTATGCCGGATAGAGAAGGTATATGCGATTGCTTGATATGGTAAACGAAGCATATTTAAATCAGGTTGCCGCTCCCGTGACTACAGGGATAATAGTATCCTAGATTTAGTTTAACTTCCGACATGATCTGATTGATTACCTGCGCTATAGGGAACATTGGCCAAACAGTGATCAAACGGTAATCAGATGCGCGCCAAAATTGCAATGTAGACACACAGAAATCGGTATTAGTTCCCAATTTATAATAAAGCAGATTTCACCGAATAGATCAGCAGGCCGGTACTAAGCCGAAGTTGATTGGATTGACCTATTAAATGGGACTAATAACGCCGAAAAACATGTGACCAATTTATTCACAAATAACTCCAATCGGGCGTTGAAAACTGGTCCCATGGTAGGAAAAAGTTGAAATAACATAAACAGACCCGTGGATGACTAATAGATTCAAACAAATCGATTGCGCCAGCAGTAAGCGCAGTTGCGTATAAAGCTTTACAAAGCGATCAAGATGGGACTGCGATTCTAGAGAATACAATGACGTAAAGCATCGTTGCACAAGGATTAATTATAAGTATAAAAGCGCGCGCGATTGGACACCAGACAAAAATTGCAAAGGAATCCAAATCAAACCCGAAAAGGTTCTTACAATACATTCGAAGTAAGAAAAACGTTCTCCAAAACATGTATTGGGCCAACTAAAGATTAGCAATGACAGTCCTAGTAAATGTATAATAAGAGTATGTCGCTTAGTACTCACAGGTTACTTTAATGCTGGTAATTTAGTAAAGAAGACGAAGCTCCAATTACCAGAACCAGTAAACATGTATGCGGGACTCGAAAGTGAAAGATTGGCCACTAATAGGCAGAGATAAACAGTAGACGAAAATCAAAGTATTGCAGAAACTTGACCCAGCTAAATCCGTGCCGGGGTGCGACGAAATCTCGCCGCGATTACTTCGCGAATGTCACCAGTCACACTTTCGCTCCCATTAAAGATTATTCTAAATATAAATCGCCTAATGCGGACAAAAATGTTACCTAGTATGTGGAAATTGCCCCTCTAATATTACCAACGATATTCAAGAAAGGGCAGTAAGTAGCCCTCGCATAGTAAGATCGCCCAATTACTTTAAGGTCTGTGATTTGTGTTTAAACTATTGAGTAAAATATTGCGGGATTTAAAATAGTGTCTTTTCTCGATGAAAATAAATCAATATTAAACTACCAGCAGGGATTTCGAAATAGACGATCATGCTTTCTCCTAACTGAAACCTACTCGATTTTTTAATGTCATATTTATCCAAAACCGCCGGACGCTAAATTCCCTCGGATTACTATAAGATACACTTGATTTCAGAAAGCTGCGATACATTCCCCATAAGCGCGACTTTTTGACAAGCCTAACGGGCCACAATGGCTTAGGAAGAGCAATTTATGTTCATGGATTGGAGATTGGCTTTCAAATCGTAAACAACGGGTCTCAGGTAGTAATAAATGGCGACTGGCATCTGCATTGGTTAGAGGTTACTAGTGGGGTGCCTCAGGGCTCGGTCTTGGGTTCCTACCTTTTTAGCTGATATAGATCAATGATCTGGACACGCGGAATTGTATATAAAATATCGACATTTCCAGAGGACCACCAAATTAGGCTGGTATGCGCGTTAAAGATATACTAGCAAAAAAAATGGAAATCATACAACGTGAATCTCGACAAACTATAAGATCGGAGTGAGAAATGCTATTAAATTCAATTCCGATAAATGTAGAGTAATGCATATTGCCAACGATAACCTCTTATATAATATCAAATGCCAAAATAACTCGTCTAACTGAAGTACAGCAGGAAAAGGATTTAGGTGTCATCATCAGTAATGATCTGAAAACCAGTCCGCATTGCCTAGCTGCCTAGTTCATAAACAAGACAAATATGAGTGAGGCTTCATTAAACGCCAACTTTGATCATTAAAAACTCCGAATAAGTAATGACACAATTATACACGTCTTTGGTTAGGCCCCGCCACTAAAATATGCCGCTGCAATTCTGGTCTGCCTTGCTTTCGTAAAAGACAAACCACAATTGGAATCAGCTGCCAAAGAGAGCAACCAAACAAATTCATCTCTGCGAACTTCATCTTATGAAGAGAGACTGCGCGAAACTTAATATGTTTGCCTAAAGCGATGGTAGAATCTGTGGGGACTTGATAGAAGCCTTTAAGATCCTTAAAAACGATTTGATGCATTAATCAAGAGAACCTATTTGAGACTTTCTCCTCAAGTGACAACAAGAAATAACAGTTTAAAACTAACGTTCAACGTTTGTCACGCATATCTTCCGCCTTTTAAAAATATTTCAATGACGATGGAATGCGGCAACAAGTTACCAGGCAAATGTCTGTCGAAGCCAGCACAATAATACATTTAAAAACAAGACTTGACGACCGCACTGCTAAAGTAAATGGGTATTGATAGTGCCCTGTGTGTGAATTCAGATTATAGTCCCCCGGATCGATTATGTATAGTGGTAGTTGCTTGCTAGTTAGTTCTATATTTCATATCCTATCTTCCACTTCGAAACTTCCAGGTCCTATCTACTTTAGGCGACATTGGTATCATTTTCCAACGGTTCTTTCCGCTAATGCTTTTGGTGGGGTGTACTGTAGTCCACCTTCTTTACATGTAGTTGATAGTTATAGTGGTAATAGTTCAACAGATACCCTAGTTATGGACCAATATGTGGTCTTCCTGGTGCTGTTACTTCCTATGTATTCCTATGTATTCCGCCTCCTTCTCCTCACCCTTGCTAACGCCACCAACAACCCTGGAAAACATTCTGTAACACGACGCCTCATTCGACACTTATCATCATTGTTTCGCTTTCATTTCCTTGCTTTCATAACTTATTCAGACGTCAATGCCAATCCCATTTAATATATGACATCAAATATATTCCTCCCTCCCTCCTACCTACCTCTCCTCTCTTCCTTCCCCTGTGTGTGTGTGTGTGTGTGTGTGTGTGTGTGCTGTGTGTGTGTGGGTGTGTGTAGTATGGTGTGGGGTGTGGCAGGCGTGCCTGGGTGTGCGTGCGTGCGTGCGTGCATGTGGGTGTGTGTGTGTGTGTGTGTGTGTGTGTGTGTGTCGGTGTGTGCCTGTGTGTGTGTGTGTGTGTGTGTTGTGGATGGATGTAGTAGTGGTCCATGGCTGATACTGGTGTTAGGTTTTGGTGAAGAGGATGGAGGAGGAGCGAGGAGGAGAGGAGGGGGAGGAGGGGGAGGAGGAGGGGGAGAGGGGAGGAGGGGAGGGGAGGGGGGGAGGGTACATTCGGGAATCAGTTGTGTGTACATTCGACCATATAAGAAATTTTCTCGACCCGTTGCGTCGCGGCGCGGTAAGCAAGAATCAACAGAGGACAACGCAACGAGTGGAAGTTTGAGTTAGCTGAGCGTTCACCATGCACATCGCACCTGCTACCGCTCTGCCCTTATTCCATCCTATTTATTCCCAGACCATTACAGGCGAGTTTTCAACATAACCGAGAGGGACATTCATATACTGTGAATGCACACGTGTCATAATTAAGGTAAAAGTAGGTGCAGGAGGCCTTATATTGCTGTGATAAGTGGTGACGAGGGAGAGCGGCTGTGGTGGAGGTGGTCCACCATATTGCTTTGTGGCGACTGGCGGGACGTTCAAATGTACGCACAAGCATCACTCAGGCCCATTTTTTCTTCATCAACGCCTCAGATAAGAGGCGAGCACTAACAAAGCTATTATTTTAATGGCAGAAAGGACTAGTAAAAGGAATTAGATAAATGACTGTAAAACAGTCAAAATACTGATGCCGCCTTGGACTTGCTTGTGTTGGTACGCCTGCTTTTGCAGCCACCGCTTGTGTTGGTACGACTGTCAAATATCCACCGATCGGGCCTTTCTTAAAGTTCCCACCGGTGGAGATACGACTGTGGGGAATCTCCACCTGCCGGGATTTGACGAGCATTCTTGCTCGTCAAATCCCGGCCAAATCCAAATTAGTATAGCCAGAAAAAACAATATGAGAGAGAGAGAGAGAGAGAGAGAGAGAGAGAGAGAGAGAGAGAGAGAGAGAGAGAGAGAGAGAGAGAGAGAGAGAGAGAGAGAGAGAGAGAGAGAGAGAGAGAGAGAGAGAGAGAGAGAGAGAGAGAAGACACACACATTCAGGAAGAAAGACAGAGACGAAGATACAGACAGACAATTGACAAAAAAGGGAACAAAAATACTCAGGCACAGAATACTAAAAAACAAATGAGAGAAATGAGAAAGAAGAGGAGGAAGATAAAGGGAAGAAAGACAGAGTAGTAGTAGAAGTAGTAGTAGTAGTAGTAGTAGTAGTAGTAGTAGTAGTAGTAGTAGTAGTAGTAAGAGTATGTAGCAGTAGTAATAGAGTTAGTAGTAAAGTAGTAGTAGTAGTTAGTAGTAGTAGTAGTAGTAGTATAGTGAGTAGTAGTAGAATAGTAGTATAGTAGTAGTGTAGTACTAGTAGTAGTAGTAGAGTAGTATATATAAGTAGTAGTAGTAGTAGTATAGTAGTAGTAGTAGTAGTAGTAGTAGTATAAGTAGTAGTATAGTAGTAGTAGTAGTATAGCAGTAGTATATAGCAGTAGTAGTACTAGCATAGTAGCACAGAGTAGAGAGCAGTTAGCATAGTAGTAGTAGTAGTAGTAGTAGTAGAGAAGTAGAGGTAGCATTACTAGTAGTAGTAGTATAGTAGTATAGTAGTAGCGTAGTAGTAGTATAGTAGTATAGTAGTTGTTTGTAGTAGTAGTATAGAGTAGGGTATTAGTAGCAGAGTAGGGCAGCGCAGGTAGAAGTAGTGGTGTAGTTTGTGATGTGTGTGGTGTGTGTGTGTGTGTGTGTGTGTGTGGTGTGTGTGTGTGTGTGTGTGTGTGGGTGTGTGTTTGTAGTGTGTGTGCTGTGGTGCGACTTTTCGACTAGCCGCAAAGCCGCCTCCGGGCGGACTTTTGCTAGCTTCCTGGGGATCATTGGATGGCCCTTCGCCTACCAAACACACCTCTCCAGATAGCCCTTCTAGCTTTCCTAATCATAACCCATTCCTCACCCTTACCCCTCACCCCCCACCCATTCACTCACCCATTACCCATCACTCCCAATCTATTCCTCACTCACATCCCCTCACCCCCCACCCATTCACTCACCCTTACCCATCACCACACCCCATTCCTCACCCATTACCCTCACCACACACCCATTCATTCACCCATTACCCATCACTCCCCTCTATTCCCTCACCCATCACCCCCCACCCATTCACCACCCATTACCCCTCACCCCACCCATTTCCTTACCCATTACCCATCACCACATACCATTCACTCACCCTTACCATCACTCCCCATCTATTCCCTCACCCATCACCCATCACCCCCACCCATTCACTCACCCATCACCCCACACCCATACCCATCCCCCACCCATTCACTCACCATTACCCATCACCTCTCAAGTTTCCTCATTCTCCAACCCACTTTTATTTTCACAATCTCGCTAATAGGCTGCTAAAAAAAAAGTGATCGGATCATCTCTACAGTGGCTTAAAACCTTCCCTATCAACCCGGTTCCAAAATTGCAATATAGGATTGCCCACGGGGGCGGAACCTATACCCCCACACACAACACAACACACACACACACAAACAACTTCGCTTTATCTTCTATATATAAAGCGAAAGTGTTATGTCTGTGTGTGTGTGTGTGTGTGTTGTCTGTGTGTGTGTGTGTGTGTGTGTGTTGTGGTGTGTGTGTGTGTGGTTTTTGGGTGTGTGTGTGTGTGTGGTATAGGTTCCGCCCCCCGTGTTGCAATCCCATCATATGGCACATTTTTGGAACCGGGTTGACCAGGGGAAGGTTTTAACCCCTTATGAGATATCCGATCACTTTTTTTTTTTTTTTTTTTAGATAGATACCTAGGTGAAGAAACTGAGTTTTTGAGGTATTGAACAAAACAAGTTTCGCGCAAACCTTGGTTATACCTTTTATATATATGTACATATTTTATACATATATATAAAAAATATATATATTATAAAATATATATATATATTATATATATATATATATATATATTATATATATATATTATATCTATATATGTGTATATATATAAATATATATATATACATATATATATTTTTACTAGCCGCAAAGCCGCCCTCCGAGGAACTTTTTGCTAACTCCCGCGAGGGCTATTGGTGGGCCTTTCGGCCCACCACCTGTGTT
>JACEEZ010015767.1:275000-290000 GCA_016584305.1 Chionoecetes opilio
CGGGGGGGAGGGGCTCTTCAGGTGGGTCCTCATAACAACATAATCCAATCCTCAACATCAAGGAGGGGGGAGGACGAGGGGAGAGGAGGGGGGAGGAGGGGGTGGTAGTGGTGGTAGTTATGGTCTGAAAGGGAGTTGGGAAGTAGAGAATAGGAGTAATAGAAGGAAGGAGGTAGAGGAAGGAGGAAGAAGAAAGGGAAGGATGGATGAGGCTCTCCTTTCACACACCCATCTTCGTCTTCTTCCCCGTCTTGCTCATTACTATGGAAGACTGAGCTCCGCCACACCCTCCGCACCACGCTAGGGCCTCTACACCCAGCACAGGTACACGCAGGGCCCTACACGCCTCTCATGGGGCCACACAAGGGCTTACACACCTCACACTATACGTCTACTAAGCCTACACGCTCCTCAACAATGGGTACCAGAAACTGTGTTCCTGCCATTGTGTTTTAAAGGCCTCAACACTCTATTCCAGCCTCTGTTTTTTTCTAAGCGTGGATATAAGGGATTCAACACCATTTATTAGCATCACCAGGCTTTTACATCTCTTTTTAGTCGTATTTAGAGCTTAGATACACTTACTCTGTGCTAATCCAACAACACGCTCCTTGCTTATGTGTTATAGTAGACCACTGTATTAGACCAATAGACCACTGTATACCTGGACTGCGCACGAGACAATGTTTTGAATTGCTGGGCTGCATAGGGGCCTGCGGGGAGCCCGACAAAGAGATATAGTGGTCTATGGACTATCATATAGACTGGTTTATCAGTATATATGATATACTGTAATCTTCGTAAATGTTTGTTCTATAATATTATCAAATAAAAAACAGTAAAACACGCTAAAGAAATGCCATTACGAGACTATGAAGAAATATGCATGAACTTAATATTCACTTAACTCTTCGCCATTTAAAACTTTGCGAGTCAACTTTTATCATGAAGGGTATCAATAGCAGCGCAATTTTATTAGCTTTCCATTGCTATATTTCGTTATCTGATAAATGAATTAAAACCATGCATAAATTAGCGTTAACTAAATAAATAAAATCATCAATCGGGTAATTTTCCCGATTGCTGAGGTTATTTATTTACTTATATATTTCGTTTTCTGATAAATGAATTAGTATCATGTATAAATTAGCGTTGACTAAATAAATAACCTCATCAATCGGGAAAATTACCAGATTGATGATTTTATTTATTTAGTTAACGCTAATTTATGCATGGTTCTAATTCATTGATCAGATAACGAAATATAGCAATGGAAAGCTAATAAAATTGCGCTTCTATTGATACCCTTCATGATAAAAGTTGACTCGCAAAGTTTTAAATGGCGAAGAGTTGAAGTGAATATAAAGTTCATGCATATTTCTTCAGTCTCGTAATGGCATTTCTTTAGCGTGTTTTACTGTTTTTTATTTGATAATATTATAGAACAAACATTTACGAAGATTACAGTATATCATATATACTGATAAACCAGTCTATATGATCTGTATATATATATATATATATATATATATATATATATATATATATATATATATATATATATATATATATATATATATATATATATATATATATATATATATATATATATATATATATATATATATATATATATATATATATATATATATATATATATATATATATATATGAATCCGAGCGGCCCTCCGATTACAGGCCCTTGTGCGACAGGCCGATATTCCGTGGGCAGTCCAGGTATACAGTGGTCTATGGTGTGTACTATAGATTCTACACCTTAATTTTTATATACCGTGAGAACCTATAAAAACAGTATTAAGACCCTTACACTTACTCACAGGATGTTCTAAGCCCCTATACTTCTTGCCTTTACATTTAACACTACCATATCTCAGGCTCTTCTATACCTCTACCCAGTGAACACATACATATGATTCAATATCTTATTTTTCCTACCCTAAGAATCTCTGGAGAGTGTTAAGATCCTTACATCTATTAATTAAAGGGATGATCTAAGCCCCTAAACTTCTTGTCTTTACATTCAATTCTACCAAATCTCAGGCTCTTCTACACCTTTGCCTATTGTCTATTTTTTTTAACGAGGCAAAAATTCCAATCTATCTTAAGTCCTCATGCATAAAAGTATGCCTATGTTTACCTGATAATATGGTTAACTATGATAAAACACAACTTAAATTAATTACAACCGTACTCTTCCCTTCTCCTGGCATCAAATATCAGTCAGTAAGCAGCAAGGGGTCAGGATATTTCGCCTCGTAAAAAACAAAAAAACTGAGTATAGTGAACACACCTCCTCCACCAATACCCTCCCCCCGGCAGGCAGGGCTCGGCGCTCAGGGGGACTCACGGTGAAGGCAAAAACATAAACAACGCTCCCCAACGCGCCCTATTTTAAGAGGAGACACAATATTTGTGTTATGGAGAATTTATGGCCGCACGATAATGTGAGAATAGAACTGGGGTATGTATTAATCTGTTTTAGGTGGAGTCAGTATCCCTTCTCTCTCTCTCTCTCTCTCTCTCTCTCTCTCTCTCTCTCTCTCTCTCTCTCTCTCTCTCTCTCTCTCTCTCTCTCTCTCTCTCTCTCTCTCTCTCTCTCTCTCTCTCTCTCTCTCTCTCTCTCTCTCTCTCTCTCCACACCCCTCTATATGGCGTAAGCAAATTATGTTCTGTCAATAGTTTCTTAAATATTACCACCAGACAAATATCTTAAAAAGGAAGAGGAAGAGGAGGAGGAGGAGGAGGAGGAGGAAGAGGAGGAGGAGACAGGACGGTCTATGTAATATTCAAGCGGTCTTTCGATATCATTTACATTCGGGCAGGTAAACACAACTCCACGAAGACCCTATAAAAGTATTCCTCATATTCCAACACCGTATCGGGGTAACTGCGATTATCATAATGAGTGTGAGTTATCTGGCAGGCCTGTAGGAGGAGGAGGAGGAGGAGGAGGAGGAGGAGGAGGAGGAGGAGGAGGAGGAGGAGGAATACAAATACAAAGGAATACAAAGGAAGAACAGACAGAAACAGCCTTACTGGGCCAAACGAGGCTGTCTGTGTGACTACTTTCTACCACTATAGTTTCTACATGTTAGAGGTAAAAGAACAGCAAAGTTGAAGGCTCCTCCCCACCCACCTCTCCATCCGGCCGAGACCGGCAGGAAAAAGGTGAGAAAAAAAACCACCATACAGTATAGAAAAACTGCGATGGAATTTTTTAGGAAAGATTGAAGATGAGACATACTCTAAACTAAAGCTAACGTTGCAAAAAAAAAGAGAAAAAGAAAAAACGTTACGTAGGGCCGAAGTAATCGAGTTGGGCAGTTGATGCTAAGTATTTATCTAGTTTGTTTTTAAACGCCTCAACCGTGTTACTATTAACTACTTGTGCTGGAAGAGAGTTCCAAATATTAACTGGGGGGGGGGGGGGGGGGGGGACTCAGTAGAGCGCATACCTCCGCCCGAATATTTCATCAAATATACGTATATATCGTGTATATATATATATATTTTATATATATTTTAATATATATATATATATATATATTATATATTATATATATATATATTGCACTCAGTTGAGCGCATACCTCCGGCCGAGTATTTCATCAATTGGTTGCCAGGGCAACAGTTTGTCTATAGATTTCATCCAAAATTTAATCAGTTCTTCCTTATACCAAATAAACTTAGAAATCCCAAAGTTTGGTCCAAATCTATTGGTAACTTTTTGAGAAATCCTGTACACTAACAAACAGACAGACAGACAGACAGACAGATCGGGGTGAAAACATAACCTCTCCAACTTCGTTGGCGGAGGTAACAACTCTATTAAAGAAAAAGTGCTTCGCTTCATGTGACCGAAATCGCTTACCAATGATCTTGTATCAATAACTACGAATAGTGCTTGTCCAATCAATATTCAAATAGTTGTTTATGTCAACATTATCGAATAATATAATATCAATTGCATCTTATTGGCAGTCAGTTGTGATTACTTTATTCGTTATTTCGTTAGTATCGTCCGCAAACTTTGTTTTCTTACAGGTGAGGCCTTCGTCAATATCGTTTACATAGATTAAGAAAAGTAAAGGACCTAGTACAGATCCCTGCGGTACACCACTTAAAACATCTTGCCAGCTAGATGCTTTTCCATTAATTACGACGCGCTGCTTTCTCTCAGAAAGCCAGTTTTCAAGCCAATTTAAGATATTTCTAATTATGCCGTGTGACTTTAATTTCTTATGTAAACGCTTATGGGGGACTTTGTCAAACGCTTTTTGAAAGTCAAGATAATCACATCTACAGCCTTCGTCTCGTTGAACGTTCTGTATACATCATCAACAAAAAAGTCTAGCAAATTTGTGAGGCAAGAAAGTTTATTGCAAGAGCCGTGCTGGGAGTTTTTAATCAGATAATTTTTATTTTTTTATTTTACCACATTGTCTCGTATTACAGTTTCCATTAATTTACAGACTACGGATGTGAGGCTGATCGGTCTGTAGTTGCTCGGTTGTGTCAAATCACCTTTTTCTGTATTGGAGTAACATTTGCAAGTTTCCAATCGCAAGGAACTTTTACCAGAATTTAGGGATTTGTTAAAAAGTATTGAAAGTGGTTTGCAAATCTGGTGCTTCGCTTCCTTTAAAACTCGCGGTGCAGTACAGTCTGGCCCGGGGGATTTGTTAACTTTAAGTTTATCTATTGCTTTAATTATTGTGTCCTCAAGGAATTCACAATTGATCAATGGAATTACGTTACTTTGATCGCAGCCCATTTTATACAGTCCATTTATATCTTCAACTGTAAAAACAGAAGCAAAGTAATCATTTTATACTTCAGCCACCTCGATTTCATTATTATTATGTTTATTGTTTTCAAGGGAAAGTGGACCTATGTTCGCTGTGATAACTTTCTTTTGCGCACGTAGCTGAAAAATTCTTTGGGGTTCAATTTCTTAATACTTGCTGTATATAATTTCTTGCAAGATCTTTCTTACTTTTCTTTATCAACTTTTTCGTATCGCGCCGTAGTCTTTCGAACTCTATTTAATCATTTTCCTTTTTAGATGACATGTATTTACGGTAGGCCAGTTTTTTTTGTAAAAGCCTGTAGATTCGATTTGTCTGTTCCACCCCTTAGTTTTATTTTTATTATTACATGGACGTGGAGGAGGAGGAGGAGGAGGAGGAGGAGGAGAAGGAGGAGGAGGAGGAGGAGAGAGGAGGGTAGAGGACCAATTAATTTGAGTTTATCTTGATTGTATCTCTCTCGTGCCTCCCCCTCTCATTGTGTCCCCGAAGTACACAGTGTCTCATGAAACCCACTCACACACAGCCTCCCTCTTATCTGCCCTCTCATTGGCCCTCGCGCTGATAAGAGGGAGGAGCAATGGTAGGTAGATAAGGCAGTCTTGTCACCCTACGCTCCCTATCTGTAATCTCCCCACACACGGGCCGCGCTATCTTGGTATTAGCGTCAGGTGAGTCTAAAGGCGCCGCGAGAACTGAGGTTATCGCTGGCTTAATATTAGAGAAAGAGAGAGAGAGAGAGAGAGAGAGAGAGAGAGAGAGAGAGAGAGAGAGAGAGAGAGAGAGAGAGAGAGAGAGAGAGAGAGAGAGAGAGAACAAAAAAATACATTCCTCTTCACTGACTTATGCTTTAGTGGGTCGTATATTTATTCACGTAAAAACTTATCTATTTATCTCGGCCATTGATCTGTTTATCTCGCTATCAGGGCATTCATGGGCTTTGTATGTACGCGTAAATTGTGCTGCTGTTGCGGACTGACAGGCGGAGGACAGATAAATGTGGCCGTAAATTTAGGCGGCATAAACGTAAGTACAGATCGATATAATTACGTTGGTAAATATAGATAGATAGATAGATAAAGGCACGCATAAAATATGATATAGATAGACAAATAGGGATTTTTTCCGTTGTTAAATAGAGAAAATATTGCTGAGCGAGCAAGAGAATTATGTTGGTAAATATAGATAGATAGATAGATAGATAGATAAGGGCACGCATAAAATAAGATATAGGTAGACAAATAGGGACTTTTTCTATTGTCAAAATAGAAAAATATTGCCGAGAGAGAGAGAGAGAGAGAGAGAGAGAGAGAGAGAGAGAGAGAGAGAGAGAGAGAGAGAGAGAGAGAGAGAGAGAGAGAGAGCCTGCGTGCCGGCATTAAGACATCACACTCGGGACACAATCAATGGTTATCTTCCCTTGATGACACACTCGGCTAATACAAAATAACCGAGCCACATACACCACAGAGCAAGTTATCTCCGCTATCTTCCCATCATCTCTCACCCTTTCCTCCTCCTCCTCCTCCTCCTTCCCCACCGGCGGTTCTCTTCATGTTCCCCAGTTCCCTCCTTCCTCCCCCTCCTGCTTCCCCCCTTTCCCCTCTCTTCGTCTGACGTGAAGTACGAAGGAGGAATAAAGAGAAAGAAAAATCAAGGAAGGAGGAAGAATAGAAGGGTAAGATAAAGGATGAAATCAAAATGTGTTTTAATCTTTGAGTTTATTGATGATAATATCGTTGTTTTATTTTATATTTAGATACGGTAATGTGTTTTTATTGTGTGTACGGCAATGATCGTGTGCGTGTGAGGTCCGTTTGGTGTACACATATACGTGGGATGCATCTTAAACGTGTGTACATAAATCACTGGAGTGTACACATCGTCAGGTTTACATGCACACCACCTAACATTGTGTGTGTGTGTGTGTGTGTGTGTGTGTGTGTGTGTGTGTGTGTGTGTGTGTGTGTGTGTGTGTGTGTGTGTGTGTGTGTGTGTGTGTGTGTGTGTGTGTGTGTGTGTGTTATAATACTGTTGCGTGATGTACAACCTCCCCTCTCCCTCCCTCTCCCTTGCGTGTATGGGGAAGAAAAACCTCTGGCAAAGGAAGAGACGTGGAAGAAACACAACCATAAACACGGTAAAAAAAAGTGTATAGGAACACACATCAGATAAAGAATAAAGCCTGAGAAAAAATAATGTTATGAAACGACAGAAATATAGAAACACAAATAACATTAATTTACACCGATAAAAGGCAATATATAGAAGAAAAAAATACATACAACTAAAAAGAGGAATGAAAAGAACATAACAGAGCATAAAGAACACAAAGCCGCCGCAACATTACTACATAACCTTTCCGCTACCGACCTTTCTACCGTTGGACCGGGAATTTGAGTAAGTTCAGGGCATGAGAAGGAAGGGGCGGGAGGTCGAGAGGTAGAAAAAGGGCGAGGGAAGAAAGACAGGGAGGAGGAGGAGGAGGAGGAGGAGGAGGAGGAGGAGGAGGAGGAGGAGGAGGAGGAGGAGGAGGAGGAGGAGGAGGAGGTAGTGTGTGAAGCCTGTGATGAACGATTGACGGTGTTGAGGTAAATATATAAAATTACCCATAATTTTGCCCCATTACCCCGACGTGTCAAGCCCAGGAGGAGGGCGTGTGTGTGTGTGTGCGCGTGTGCGTGTGCGTGTGCGTGTGCGTGTGTGTGTGTGTGTGTGTGTGTGTGTGTGTGAGGCTTATGAATATGCTCATACTTGTCTATTCCTCGCACAGGTTTTTTTCTTCTTATTTTCTTGTACCTTCTCATTCTGTAATTTTCTCACTTCGGGATTTTTCTTTTCCGGCCACGCAGGCAACCTGCCAGCCAGTCAGCCAGCCAGCCAGTCAGTCATCCGGGTAGCCATCCAAACTCTCAGTCAGTCAGTTAGTCAGCCAGTCAGCCAGCCAGCGAGCCAGTCAGTCAGCCATCCATTCAAACTCTAAGTCAGTCAGTTAATCATTTTGTCACCCAGCCAGTTAAGTCAGCCAGCTAACCATCCATCCAGCCAGCCATCCTTCCAGCCAGTCAGCCAGCCGGCCAGCCAGTCAGTCAGCCAGCCAGCCAGCCAGTCAGCCAGCCAATCAGCCAGCCAGCCAGCCAGCCAGCCAGCCAGCCAGCCATCTAGCCAGCAAACCATCTAGCCAGCAAACCATCTAGCCAGCCACCCAACCAACCAACCATCCATCCAGCCAGCCATCTAGAAGCCAGCCATCTAGCCAACCAACCAGCCAGCCAGCCAGCCAGCCAGCCATCTAGCCAGTCAGCCAGCCAGCCAGCCAGCCTGCCAGCCACCCATCTAGCCAGCCAACCATCTAACCAGCCAGCCAGCCAGCCACCCAACTAGCCAGCCAGCCAGGCAACAACCCAGAAAACTCTCAGCCAGCCAGCCAGCCATCTAGCCAGCAAACCATCTAGCCAGCAAACCATCTAGCCAGCCACCCAACCAACCAACCATCCAGCCAGCCAGCCATCTAGCAAGCCAGGCATCTAGCCAACCAACCAGCCAGCCAGCCAGCCAGCCAGCCATCTAGCCAGTCAGCCAGCCAGCCAGCCAGCCTACCAGCCACCCATCTAGCCAGCCAACCATCTAACCAGCCAGCCAGCCAGCCACCCAAATAGCCAGCCAGCCAGGCAACAACCCAGAAAACTCTCAGCCAGCAAGCCAGCCAACCTTCTAACCAGCCAACCATCTAGTCAGCCAACCAGCCAGCCAGCCAGTCAGCCAGCCAGCCATCTAGCCAGACAGCCAGTCAGCCAGTCAGCCAGCAACAGTCAGGGTAAGGCGTGCATGCCCCTCAGCAAGTTTTATCGCGCTGTACATCTCTGCCTTGCATACCCTGGCGCGGATAATGACGGCCCCCTCCTCCCTAACCCCTTCCTCCTCCCTCCTCTTCTTCCACCCACATTATCACCACCACCACCACCTACCATCACACCCTCCCCTCCTGTTCCATCCCCACCTCACATTGCCCTCCCACACACACACACACACACACACACACACACACACACACGTAACCTACCAACATTCACACACATGCAAATATTCACGTCATTAAGTACGTTATCTTATCTTCCTTCCCTCCATCTCACCATTTCCTACTCTGTTTATTCTCTCTCTCTTCATTCCTTCCATTATTTCCCCATTCCTCTCCTTTTGCGTCTCTCTGTGTCACCATTTTCACACTTCACAACTGCTTTTATTTCCCAACACAACTCTTATTTCTCCTCCCATGCATCCTTCGCGAGATTCTTGCAAGGACTGCTGGTCTGCTGACTGGCCTGTACTCTAAGACTGAGAGTGCTGTGAAGTGTGGGGAAGGTGTATCCAGCTTCTTTCCTGTGAATACAGGAGTGAGACAAGGGTTCGTCCTTGCCCCATCACTTTTCTGAGGCAAGGGTGCGTCCTTGCCCCATCCCTTTTCAACACTTATATGGACTGGTTATTGGGCAAAGTTGTAGATCAAAGTGATTGTGGAGCATCCCTCGGCAACACCAAGATCACTGATCTTGTTTTTGCCGATGATGCAGTAATCTTTGCTGAGTCGCTGGAAGTCCTGGTGATGGCTCTCGAGGCGCTGCACGAGGAGGCAAAGCCCTTGGGACTTGAGGTCTCCTGGCTCAAGACCGGGGTCCAGGGGTTTGGAAGCTTACTAGATGAAGCAGTACAGTCTGTTCATGCGTGCAGCGAGGAAATTGAGATTTTGGAAAGTTTTATATACCTTGGTAGCGCAGTCCATAATGATGGCGGGTCGCGTCACGAAGTCTTACGGCGGCATAGGCCACGGTGTTATGGAATCGCTCAGCACGAGTATTCGGCGTTGTCGGTACGTGTGCAGGAGGACAAATATCCGGATTTTCAAGTCGCTTGTGATCCCTGTCTTACTCTATGGATGTGAGACATGGACACTAAGGGCTATATTCAAGAATGCTCGTCAAATCCCGGCCGGTGGAGATTCCCCACAGTCGTATATCCATCGGTGGCATCTACAAGAAATGCCCGACTGGTGGATATTTGACAGTCGTACCAACACAAGCAGTGGCTGCAAAAGCAGGCGTACCAACACAAGCGAGTCCAAGGCGGCATCAGTATTTTGACTGTTTTACACCTATCTAATTCCTTTTACTATAGCCTAATTTATCATTTCTGCCATTAAAATAATAGCTTTGTTAGTGTTCGCCACTTATCTGAGGCATTGAGGAAGA
The DNA here is from genome assembly GCA_016584305.1 of Chionoecetes opilio. Lineage (NCBI taxonomy): Eukaryota > Metazoa > Arthropoda > Malacostraca > Decapoda > Majidae > Chionoecetes > Chionoecetes opilio. Next base: position 285,076 of record JACEEZ010015767.1, read on the forward strand.
AAAAATGGGCCTGAGTGGGCTTGGGACGGGATGTACGTACATCCCTGTCCCTGTGGGACGGGATGTACTATAGGTAAAACAAGTATCGGTGCATAGGGGTCCGATGAATACTGTAAACATTCGGTCAAGTGCTGATGATATGGGAGGGTTGGTATGCCATGAATTGGGTGATGACAGAATGGAATGATACATATTGAATTGGGTGTTCTAGCGTTCGAACCGGCCAACAATTGTTTACCTCACAACGCTTGTTTCAGACTTTTCGGAGCGTGTCGTATTCTCGAGTAACGTACCGAACAGATGGTCCGTCAGCAACACATTATGTTTGGCGAGTGACACGAGGTTTTACTCTCTCTCTCTCTCTCTCTCTCTCTCTCTCTCTCTCTCTCTCTCTCTCTCTCTCTCTCTCTCTGTTACCGTCACATATTTTTCTTTCCTGCCTGTATCCACACCCATGCACATATTTCGTGCTGTCTTAGTTGCATAATGCGTTAGTAATGCACCCTAACCAACAGTAATGGCAATATATTAAGGGAAATATATTAATACTAGCCGCAAAGCCGCCCTCCGGGCGGACTTTTTGGCTAGCTCCTGCGGAGGGCTATTGGTGGCTCGGCCCACCTTTTGGGCCTCGGCCACCAAACATGGACTCTCCAGATAGCCCCTTCTAACTTTCCTGAAATCATGGATGTAGAAATGTATGTATTCCCCCCACCCATTCACTCACCCATTACCCATCACCCCCCACCCATTCACTCACCCATTACCCATCACCCCCCACCCATTCACTCACCCATTACCCATCACCCCCCACCTATTCCCTCACCCATCACCCATCATCCCCAACCCATCACCCCCCACCCATTCACTCACCCATCACCCCACACCCATTACCCATCACCCCACCCATTCACTCACCCATTACCCATCACCCTACATCAAGGTTTCCTCAATTCTCGCAACCCACTTTTTTTTCACAATTATCGCTAATAGGCTGCTAAAAAAAAGAAGAAAAAAAGTGATCGGATCATCTCATAATTGGGCTTAAAACCTTCCCCTGGTCAACCCGATTCCAAAAATGTGCCATATGAGGTGATTGCGCCACGGGGGCGGAACCTATACCAGACACCACACACACACACACACACAGACAGACAGACTTTCGCTTATATTTACCATTACCCATCACCCCCCACCTATTCCCTCACCCATCACCCATCACCCCCAACCCATCACCCCCCACCCATTCACTCACCCATCACCCCACACCCATTACCCATCACCCCACCCATTCACTCACCCATTACCCATCACCCTACATCAAGGTTTCCTCAATTCTCGCAACCCACTTTTTTTTTCACAATTATCGCTAATAGGCTGCTAAAAAAAAAAAAAAAAAAAATGATCGGATCATCTCATAATTGGGCTTAAAACCTTCTCCTGGTCAACCCGGTTCCAAAAATGTGCCATATGAGTTGATTGCGCCACGGGGGGCGGAACCTATACCAGACACACACACCACACACACACACCACACACACACACACACACACACACACACACACACACACACACACACACACACACACACACACACACAGACAGACAGACAGACACACTTTTGCTTATATTATTATAGATTACCCATCACCCCCCACCTATTCCCTCACCCATCACCCATCACCCCCAACATCCCCACTTCACTCACCCATCACCCCACACCCATTACCCATCACCCCACCCATTCACTCACCCATTACCCATCACCCTACATCAAGGCTTCCTCAATTCTCGCAACCCACTTTTGTTTTCACAATTCTCGCTAATAGGCTGCTAAAAAAAAAAAAAAAAAAAAGTGATCGGATCATCTCATAAGTGGGCTTATGACCTTCCCCTGGTCAACCTGATTCCAAAAATGTGCCATATGAGGTGTTTGCGCCACGGGGGGCGGAACCTATACCACACACACACACACACACACACACACACACAGACAGACAGACAGACACACTTTCGCTTATATTATTATAGATATGCAATGATACGTGCTAGACTTTATTTGCAGTTTGTAAAGGTTTGTGTAATCTCGCCCAAGTGTAGTGGTTATATCACTGTTACACCTTTTACGTAACAATCATAAAAGTAATTTTTATGTCACGTGGACGTTGGTGGCATCCATGCCTTCACGGCTGCATGCGGTCCTGGCTGCAGGTGGGGTATATACAAAGTATTTATTGTTAATATAATATGTGAAGCATGATATTATGTCTCTTTAGATTCCCTTTATGACACAAAATGTATTATTGACTATATCTTTACCAATTATGCGTTATGATCATGCACATTTTGCCCACGTTGCATTTCACAGGTGATGTGAATTTCTCTCTCATATGTGGTATTTTGTCAAATGATATGACAATGGTTAAAGTGTGTGGCGGTAATTACCACGTAACGCTGCCGTTATCATGGCCGCATTAACGTCCCACTCAGATAAGCAAATACAAGCATACATCGGAACTGTCGTTACATTCGTTACCTGCTATATTATAGTCTCCCATGTGAAATTCACAACGTCACACTGTGTATCAATATATCAGATAATATTAACAAAATATTACTCATTGTTGACACTATCACGCTATATGGTGATACATGGCATATTCCTGCCATCAGGACTACCAACCTATAGCGGGTATCACACTATGTTTTCGTTTTCTTCGTTCCGTAGTGTCAGAATGTTTCACGCATATAGTGCACTGATACTTGTTTTACCCATAGTACGTACATCCCGTCCCATGAACATGTGGCCAGCCGCCACAAAGCAATATGGCGGACCACCACCACCACAGCCGCTCTCCTTCGTCACCATTTCACACCCAAATGGGGGCCCTGCACCTAATTTTACCTAATTAGACACGTGTGTTTCAAAGGATCATGTTACTTGGGTTTTGTGTTGAAAACTCACCTGTAAGGCGGGGAAAAATAGGATGGAATAAGGCACAGCGAGATGAAGGGGGATCTGCATGGTGTCGCGAATCAGGACTATATTCACCCGTTGCGTTCCCCTCTGTTGATTTTGTTTTACCGCTCCGCGAGAACGGGTGGAGAAAAATTCTTGAATAAGCCAAAATAGTGACTTGAAGAGGAGAACTCCCTTGGAAATAAGTGTTTTTGCAGAACAGGGGTTGGTGGGAGTTTACGTGCAAATCGGCCCAATTTGCCCCGTGAGATGATCGAGGTATTCCCTACAAAATCCGAGCGCAATTCGGCTATATGGGAATGTGGCGCGCTCCCCTGAACGACCCCCATGGGTTTGTATTTTAAGAGACAATAGGGCTTTGAGGGGGCCAAAAGGGGGCGATCAAAAAAGTCGTGCTAAAGAAATTTTGTTTGGGGCAAGTTGGTTGTTTCTTTTTGGAGTTGCTGGTATGGAAGGGGAGCCTGCAGGGATTGCGTTGGTGACCCCGGGAAGGCGTTTTGGGGTGGGCGAGGCGACGCCCCCCCCGGCGTATGCTCCAATGTTTGATTGGATGCCCCTTTTTTCCCCCTTCAAACCATTTCACTATTTTGCTTGACTAGGACGGATTTCTAGGACGCTGCGGCTTCTCAAAATTTCCCTGGGGGATGTTGGTCTGTGAGGGCCCCTGTACTTGGGTTTGAGAAGCTTAAAGTGGGGGGGGGTGAATCCAGCTTTTTCCTGTGAATACAGGAGGAGGCAAGAGGCGGCCCTTTCCCCTCACTTTTTTTAAAACTTTTATGGATGGGTATTTGGGGAAAATTGAGACAAGGTGATTGTGGGCCCCCCGGCGATACCAAATACCGATCTTGTTATTCCCATGATGCAGAATTTTTTGCTGAGTCACGGGAAGTCTGGGGGTGGTCTCGAGGCGCTCACGTCTTACTCTATGGGGTGAGACTATATATCAAAAGCGATTGAAGAGGCGAATCGATGCCCTTTGTAAAAAAGTCCCTTTGCAGAATCATGGGGGGATCGCTGAGATACACGTGTCAAATCAGCAATTGCACCCTGGGACGAAAACGAGGGCCCTTTTTCCCTAGTTTGTCAGGCCCAATTCGGTATTGGGGAGTGTCCGTACCCCGAAACCCCATCCTTCCCCTTTGGGGTTTTATCGTAAGAAACAATCCGGCGTGGAGGAGGCCAAGGGGGCGCCCACAAGGCTTGTGGATGGGGCAAGTTGATGTTTCTTGTCGAGAGTTGCTTGGTATGGGAGGGGAACTTCCATGGGGACTCGCGCGTGGTGACCCCCAGGAGTGGCGTCGTAGGGTGGGCGAGGCGACGCGTCCCCCGGCGTATGCCTCCAATGATTGATTGATTAATTCCTTTCTCTGGTTACATAACGTGCTTTTTACTCTTTTTGAACTCCTCTCCTATCTCTTTCCCTTTCTCCCTCACTAATCTTCTTTCCCTTTTTATTCCCCAGTTTCCTCTCACTTTTTCCCTTTCCATCCCCCATCACAAACACATACCTTCTTTTATGTCGTCCTCTCCTTTCTCGGTGTCCTGTCCCATCGTCTCTCCCTGTAGTGGAAAAATATAAAAGTAAACAAAAGAACATGAATCTGACCAGAAATTACACTGATACAGTATTAGGTCATTGATATAATAAATATTTTTTTCCTTCCTGGACAGTTGTTGGTTTCCTCCTGAAGATAACTAAGCAAGAACAAACAAAAATTGAAATTAGACGTATTAATAATAATCATAATAATAATAATAATAATTTTATTATCACCCCGAGGCATACAGGAAAACAACAACAACATGACACACAGACATGAGGGAGTTAACCTTAGTACTAAAGCAAATAAAATATAATATATACTAGTGGGCAATAGAGACACTGCTGTACATAGAGTATAGTAATATTAATGGAAAGATGTAACAAAATATTTATATATCACGT
>JACEEZ010015767.1:295000-307500 GCA_016584305.1 Chionoecetes opilio
GAGAGAGAGAGAGAGAGAGAGAGAGAGAGAGAGAGAGAGAGAGAGAGAGAGAGAGAGAGAGAGAGAGAGAGAGAGAGAGAGAGAGAGAGAGAGCATTACAGCGCCTAGAAAAACCTCGTAAACTTCACAAAACCAACCCAAATACTTTATGCAATGCCGATTCCAGAGTGAGATAACTTTATTTATCGGACCTGACCATAATCGTGCTTCTCTCTTCTCTCTCTCTCTCTCTCTCTCTCTCTCTCTCTCTCTCTCTCTCTCTCTCTCTCTCTCTCTCTCTCCTCTCTCTCTCTCTCTCTCTCTCTCTCTCTCGCCCTCATTCACATTTATTCAGTTTTTCTCCTCTTCTTCCTTTCTTCATCTTACTTCTCTTGGGATGTTTCTATTATTGTTTACACTATCATCCACTTTTCTATTTCATTTCTTTCTTACTTGTGTCGTGCTTCTCTCTCTCTCTCTCTCTCTCTCTCTCTCTCTCTCTCTCTCTCTCTCTCTCTCTCCAGCCCGTCAGGGTGGCAAGGTTGGTAGAGACGTGAGTTCGCAATGTGCAGCGTCCCTGTTCATTCGGTCAGCGGTTCGAGTCCGCCTAGTTCATGCTGACGTGGCGGCGCTTTGTATAGTCAATAACCTTGTAGTTGGTACTTTCAAAGTGTCTAGATAGGATGAAAATCTTCTCTCTCTCTCTCTCTCTCTCTCTCTCTCTCTCTCTCTCTCTCTCTCTCTCTTCTCTCTCTCTCTAAGGGTTGTAAAGAACGCTATCGCCACTTTTTCACGAGTACCTACGGCTCTGCCTTGCTCTGTTTGTACCCTTATCTCGCGTCCCCATCACCGCCTCGGACCGCCGCCCTCCTCCCGCCGCGGTGGTCCACTGCCCGGTGGTCTGACGCGGCCCTCTAGTGGTATCCGGTGGTCTGAGGGGGTCTGAAGGTGGTCTGAGTCGGTCTGAGGCGGTCTGAGGTGGTCTGAGGGGGTTTGAGGTGGTCTGAGGTTGTCTGAGGTTGTCTTATTCGGTCATCTAGTGTTCTGAGGTGCTCTGGGGTGGTCTGAGGGTGGTCTGAGGTGGTTTGAGGGGGTTTGAGGCTGTCTGAGGTGGTCTAAGGTGGTCTTGGGTTGTTTGAGGGTGGTCTGAGGTGGTCTGAAGGGGTTTGAGGTGGTCTGAGATGGTCTGAGGGGGTCTGAGGTGGTCTGAAATGGTTTAGGTAGTAAGGCTGTGGCGTGTAGTAGTGGAATCTTTACTTCTATAGGAATGTAGTGGTCAAAATCAAGTTCCTGGTGGTCGCACTTGGCCCTCTCGTGGTCTGAGGTGGTCTGAAGGGGTCTACGTTGGTCTAAAGGGGTCTGAGATGGTCTGAGGTGGTCTGAGTTGGTCTGAAGGGGTCTGAGTCGGTCTGAAGGGGTCTAGGTAGTAAGGCTGCGGTGTGTAGTAGTGAAATCTTCGCTTCTATAAGAATTTAGTGGTCTAAATCGAGTTCCTGGTGGTCTTACTCGACCCTCTAGTGATCTGCGATGGTCTGAAGGGGTCTGAGTTTGTCTGAGGTGGTCTGAAGGGGTCGAGGTAGTAATGTTGGGGTGTGTTGTAGTAAAATATTTTCTTCTATGGGAATGTAGTGGTCTAAATGGGGTCTGTTATGTAATGTTATTGTGAGGTGGTGTACGTTTTTTCGTTTTTTGGATGTTTGTGGTTGATTTTCATGCTGTTTAGTTGTCTAGAGTTGATTTTATAATGGGTTTTAGTGGTCTACAGTAAGTCCAATATAATAATAATAGTAACAAATATGTTCTGTGTTTGTTTTTTGGGTGATTTTCATGTTTTTTAGTGATTTATGGTTGATTTATGTAATGGGTTCTAGTGGTCTAACTTGAGTCTAAAGTCTGTGCAGGTTTGTAGTCTTCCAAGTGACGATTCTAAGGTATGTTTTGATTGCCTGTGTTAATCATCAGTGTCTGTTAAGTGTGTTGACAACTCCTTCTGTGGCTACTTTGAGGGTCTTTCTGTTTGTCTCTCTCTTAATCTTCCTTGGTCCGTAATGGTCTGTTGTGGTCTTGAATGGTTCTGCGTCAGCTTTATAATGACTCTCTGTGGTCTGTCAAGGAATCTGCTTCAATGCCTCGTGGTCTGTAATGGGTCTCTGGAGGTTTTTTCGATACCCTTGGTTTCGCATACACCGCCTTGCCTCTACTCCTTATCTTACCTTCCTTTACCCTCTTACCCTTCCCTCTTACCTTCACCTCCTTTCCCTTCCCTCTCTCCCTCCCTCCCACCCTCCCTTTCTCCCTCATTCTTCATACCAACACTCTTTTCTCTCCCTCTCCCTCCCACTCACAGCATTTCCTCTCCTCTTCTTCCCTTCCCTTCTCTTCTTCCCCCTCTCCCTCCTTCCCTCATTCTTCATACCAATACTCTTTACCCTCCCTTCTCCTTCCCTTCCCCTCCCTCCCCTCCATCCCTCCCCTCGGCAGTATTTAGAGAGCCTTTCACATCTTCATTAGTCCTCCCGCCCGACACGTCCTGATTTTTCCCTCGGGACTGACTAATTGACAGCTCCAACGCTTGTCTCTCTTCACACGGACTGCGAGAAGAAGAAACAGAAAAGTAATAAGTGGTAGAGAGAGAGAGAGAGAGAGAGAGAGAGAGAGAGAGAGAGAGAGAGAGAGAGAGAGAGAGAGAGAGAGAGAGAGAGAGAGAGAGAGAGAGAGAGAGAGAGAGAGAGAGAGAGAGAGAGAGAGAGAGAGAGAGAGAAAAGAAAAAAAAACGCACACCGATCGCACTTTATCCTCCCCTGATGATATAAGTGACAAGAGTGCGTGACCATGCCCTTGTTCATCCTGGACTTGGCAATAAAACCCGTGCCTCGTGTCACCCATTCCAGCAGTGCTCAGGAAGTCTTTGGGCCGCGCCTCGCTGACTAGTAGAGCGGCGGCTGTGATTGGTGGAGGCTCGCACGCCATTTACTGGCGCCCACTCAGCCAATTAGTGCGTCCGTGCAGGTGTCGTTAGGGCCATAAGTGTCCTGTTTTGACTCATGGGCAGAGGGTGTGAAGGTCGCTTGTGTGTGTGTGTGTGTGTGTGTGTGCTGAATGGACTAAAACAATGAGCTGATCTGCCATCTGGTGGCCGTCTGGGAACCTCCCGTCAGGTCCAGGACGTCGGGTCTAGGGGTGTCAGGTTGGACTTATTTTCCATTATTCCCTACCAAACCAGCAACAATTAAGTGTTGTCACGGTCAACATAGGTTTATGCAAAATGAAAATATACGAGTATTACATTCTTCATGGCGTTATAATGAGGATTGTTGGCAAAATAGAAGCATTCGACCACGTGTGTTCGACAACATTCTACTAAACACTCCAAGCATTCCTCTACAGAATTTAGTAGAATGTTGTAGGACACACGTGGTCGAATGCTTATATTTTGCCAACAATCCTCATTATATCGCCATGAATAATGTAATACTCGTATATTTTCATTTTGCATAAACCTATGTTGACCATGACAACACTTAATTGTTGCTGATTTGGTAAGGAATAATGGAAAATAAGTCAAGCCTGACACTCCGAGACCCGACGTCCTGGAGCTGACGGGAGGTTCCCAGACGGCCACCAGATGGCAGGTCAGCTCACTGTTTTAGTCCATTATGAGTCCTTATGTGTGTGTTTTGACTTGTGAGTGTGTGTGCGTACTTTGACTTATGTGTGCTTACGTATGTGTCTTTATGTGTGTGTGTGTGTGTGTGTGTGTGTGTGTGTGTGTGTGTGTGTGTGTGTGTGTGTGTGTATGCGTGTGTGTGTGTGTGTGTGTGTGTGTGTGTGTGTGTGTGTGTGTGTGTGTGTGTGTGTGTGTGTGTGTGTGTGTGTGTGTGTGTGTGTGTGTGTGTCATTCACCCATGGTCTTGGCCACGCAGTTCATACTCGCGATCGCCAGTTTCACCCTCCCGGTGCGAGCTTAGAACTCATTATTACCGATCCTTGGGTAATGCTGGGACCTCACAGACCACACACCCATTCCCTTGCTCAAGGTGGACAGTAACCGCCCGAATTTGTCCGTGGAAAAATCCCCGGGAATGAACGGGGACGGGGATCAAACACCGGACCACAGAATAGTGCCGGACGCTCTAATCCACCAATCCGTTCAGTCGGACACACACACACGCACGAATGTGTGTGACTGTGTGTGTGTGTGTGTGTGTGTGTGTGTGTGTGTGTGTGTGTGTGTGTGTGTGTGTGTGTGTGTGTGTGTGTTTGTGTGTGTGATATTTTCCTAGCTGGGAAGACTTTGCAGGCAGGTAACAGGGTTTGAAACAGTCTTAAATTATGTTTAAATACACTGTTTGTATGGGGAGTTTTCAAAGCTAAGCCGCCAGAGGTCTCTCGCGCATCTCATATCCTCTGCCCTTTGAGCCTGAATGTTCTATCATTTACCGTAAATTCCCTGTACTTTTTCGGGACATATCAGAATTACCCTTCAATACAACAACTGAAACAGTTCTTAATAAAACATGTAGTTTATCATTTTATTTGTCTGCAGTTGAGGAAACTATTGGCAAAAGAATTGAATATTTGAAAACTCAATCTTTAAAAATCGTCTGTTCATGAAAAGACGCAAGTTATAGCAGAATGAAGCTTCAGGAAATATTTACTTGTAGGTAAGCATTTACTGAGTACCTGTTTTAGGTGTATATGTCGCTCTAACTACGAAAATATAACCAAAACACAGTGTGGCGTTCAGCATCTCCACAGAAACCATCCCGCCGGCAGGATCTGCTATAACTCACTTTCCTGTTGTCATCACACACTCAGCACCGCCGCTCCCTTATACCTCACGGCTCACATCTCTGATACTCCTAACCCCTCAACCCCAGAGGCTGTCATCCTAACTATCATTTAATAAAGGAGAGGTAGGAAAAGTTCTTACGGCTTTTAACCAGGGTAGAACAAGAAGTAACGGATTCAAGCTGGAAAAGCGTAGATTTAGAAAGGAAATAGGGAAAAACTGGTTCACAAATTGGGTGGTGAACGAATCTCAGTAGTGGTAGTCTCAGTAGACAGGTTGTTAGTGCGGAGTCATTAGGGAGCTTTAAAGAGAAGCTGGATAGGTTCATGGATGGGGATGAAAGGTGGATGTAGGTAGTGTTAGGTGACAGGAACTACCACGTGTAGGCCTCGCGGCCTCTTGTAGCTTCCTTATTTTCTTATGTTCTTATCATCACCCGCTGATCTCTTCACACTGTCTGTCCTCTACTGGAATATTCGCGGCATCCGCTCCCACATACCGGAGACTCGTCTCCTTATTTCGTGCTCTGACCTTCGGAGTTAAAAACCCGAGCCCCTGTCCACCCAGCAGTGATTGGGTACCGGGTGTTAGCCGGGGTTTTGTAACCCGCCTCCCGGGGTGCTGGCTTCGGCCAACACTATAAACACTAGCAGACAGCTCTCTAGGGGTAGTTTGTGAGAGAGCTGTCTGGTTACAGCGGAGATCCATCTCAGCTGCGTCGATACGACGAAATTACTCAAAATCAAACATCAGATAAACCTGTTGACATAGGATAAACCAGAGGACTATAGGGTATTCAGAGGGAAGGGTTGATTGATTGATTCAAAGAGGAGTGTACGTGGCGGCAGGCGGGCCGGGCGGGGCTATTTTAGTAAACAAACATTGATAGTTTTCTACTGTCTAAAATCCGGGACTGTTCGTTGAGATGCCAAGCACTTAAATTACTTCTTGGTTAAATGTTCGTCGTAAGAGAGACATATACACCTAAAACAGGTACTCAGTGAATGCTTACCTACAGGAAAATATTTCCTGAAGCTTCATTCTGCTATAATTTGCTTCTTTTCATGAACAGACGATTTCTAAAGATTGAGTTTTCAAATATTCAATTTTTTTGCCAATATTTTCATCAACTTCAGACAAATAAAATGATAAACTACATTTTTTATTAAGAACTGTTTCAGTTGTATTGAAGGGTAATTCTGATATGTCCCAAAAAGTACAGGGAATTTACGGTAAATGATAGATCATTCAGGCTCAAAGGGCAGAGGATATGAGAGCGCGAAAAACAGGCTTGAGCGTGAGCTTATTAGAAAACTCCCCATTGCTTTGATGGGAGTGAAGTAATACTTTTTGACTTGCGCAATAACTACCCTCATCACTTAACCAAACCCTCTCACATTATTACGACTTCCAATTGTTAACAAACACCCCACAAAAACATCACAAAACAGCTTATCAGTAATTTCAGATAAGATAAGATAAGATTTTCATCCTATCTAGACACTTTGCAAGTACCAACTACAAGGTTATTGACTATACAAAGCGCCGCCACGTCAGCATGAACTAGGCGGACTCGAACCGCTGACCGAATGCACAGGGACGCTGCACATTGGGAACTCACGTCTCTACCAACCATGCCACCCTGACGGGCTAATTTCAGATAACAGACTAATTTATCAACACCCGCGGAAACATTTTTAGTCCACCGGAAACGATAAAAGATAAATTGCCTCTCATGATAAGATTAAATAATACACAACACAGAACATAACTTAAATATTCTGGAGTTAATCTTCAGCTACACACACTTATGATAAACTATATTGATTTTGGCTCTCTATGCTATACATTTTTCCCACAAACATCATGTAAACAAACTTTCAGATATAAACATCATGAAAAAAAACAAAAAATTAAACAAGATGAGAAAGATAGAAGAAAAATAAATTGCGAGAACAGACAAGACAGTATAATGTGTGGAAGGGAAAGAAGAAATAAAGAATAAGGGACATAGAAGCAAGGAATGAAAATATCAAGTAAAAAAAGAGGAAGAAGGAAGGAAAAGAGGGGTTGGGGTGATAAATAAGGGTTGGGGTGAGGGGAGGGGCACTTATCGGAGAGGGGTGAATAGGGAGGGAAGGGGAGGGGAGAAAATGTTGGGTCAGTGGTGTGAGGGTGGGAGGGGTGACGGGTGAGGGGTGAGGGTGAGAGGGGTGAAGGTGGGAGTTGAGGGTGGGAGGGGTGAGGGGGAGAGGGGTGAGGGTGGGAGGGATGAGGGGGAGAGGGGTGGGAGGGGAGAGGGGTGAGGGGGAGAAGGGTGAGGGGAGAGGGGTGAGGGTGGGAAGAGTAAAGGAATGCAAGTCAGGGTTGCGTCGCTGTATTGTATTTTTGTCACCTCAGGAAGGGAAAAAGAAACAAAATCTTAAGGATGTTGCTGATTAAGAAATGTAAAAAAATATGAAGAAAGGCTCTTATTATGTCACTCTTTTTTCCTGCTGGTTATTTACTAACATCATCATTATCACTTTCATCATTACTGTTACCATCATTATAATCATTATCTTTGTTATTATCATTATAGGGTAAGATTAAGAGCAGGGTGAGGTCGTAAATACGGATGAGGATATGTGTAAAAATTTAAATGATTATTTCTTCAGTGTTTTTACTCAGGAGGATACACAGCCGATACCTGATAGTGAACATATGTTTAAAGGAAGCGATGAGGAGAAACTCAAAGATATTGTGATAACTAGGGAAATGGTAGAAAAGGGTATAGATAAAATGAAGAATTTAAGTCGCCAGGAACAGATGAAGTTTATCCCTGAGTATTAAAAGAATGCAAAGAGGTTGTTAGCGAGTCGTTATTGCACATTTTTAGGAAATCGGTTGATATAGGCGTAGTGCCGTTAATGTGGAGGAAAGGAAATGTAGTCCCCATATTTAAGAAGGGAGACAGAGGACTAAAGTCAAATTATCGACCCATTAGTCTAACGTCAGTGGTAGGTAAATTATTGGAATCTATTATTGCAAAAAACATTAGAGTGCATTTAGAAAAACATAGTTTGGTCAATGATTCACAACATGGATTCACCAAGGGTAGGTCATGTCTCACCAATTTGTTGAGTTTTTATAGGAAAGTTTATGAGACAGCAGATAATGATAAGGATTATGATATAATATACCTGGACTTTAGTAAGACATTCGACAAGGTACCACACGAGCGACTCTTAAATAAGGTTAAGGCTCATGGAATAGATGGGAAGGTTCTTCGTTGGATCATAGCTTGTCATAGCTTGGCTAAGTGATAGGCAACAAAGGGTTACAATTAATGGTTCTAAATCTGAATGGGGGCAGGTGATGAAGGTGGAGGTGGAGTTCCACAAGGGTTTGTTTTGGGTCCATTACAATTTTTTATTTATATCAACGACTTGGATAGTGGGATTAGCAGTGATATCAACAAGTTTGCTGATGATACTAAGGTAGGTAGGATTATTGGATCACAGTCTGATGTAAACATATTGCTGTTAGACTTAGATAAACTTAATGAGGGGGTAGTCAGTTGGTAGATGGAATTTAATATTGATAAGTGCAGCGTTATGAATGTTGGTAGAAAAAATCCTGGTAATAGATACACCATACGCAATGTATCGCTGAAAAGATCAGAGGGTGAGAAAGATCTGGGAGTGAGGGTGAGCTCAGACCTCCGACCTAGGAAACAATGTATTGAGGCTAGAAATAGAGCTAATAGGGTGTTAGGATTCATTACCAGAAGTGTTGAAAGTAGAAGTGCGGAGGTTATTCTAAAGCTTTATTTGGCTCTAGTCAGACCTCACCTAGACTATGCGGTTTAGTTTAGGTCTCCATATTACAGGATGGATATAGCCTTGTTAGAATCAGTGCAGAGAAGGATGACCAAAATGATTCAAGGGATGCGTAACTTTAGTTATGAGCAGAGATTGAAGCTATTAAATTTACACTCACTCGAGAGACGCAGAGTAAGGGGCGATCTGATAGAAGTTTTTTAGTGGATAAAGGGATTTCATAAAGGAGAGGTAGGAAAAGTTCTTACGGCTATTAACCAGGGTAGAACAAGAAGTAACGGATTCAAGCTGGAAGAGCGTAGATTTAAAAAAGAAATAGGGAAAAACTGGTTCACAAATAGGGTGGTAAATGATTGAAATGGACTCAGTAGACAGGTAGTTAGTGCGGAGTCATTAGAGAGCTTTAAAGGGAGCCTAGATAAATTCATGGATGTGGATGAAAGGTGGATGTAGGTAGTGTTAAATAACAGGAACTACCTCGTGGTTGTCTCACGGCCTCTTGTAGCTTCCTTATTTTCTTATGTTCTTATGTTCTTATTATCATTACTATTACCATCATTATAATTATTACAACGTGTCATCAGTACAATAATATAGTAGTAGTAGTAGTAGTAGTAGTAGTAGTAGTAGTATAGTAGTAGTAGTAGTAGTAGTAGTAATGATAATAATTACAATAATAATAACAAAAATTGTAACAATAATGATAGTAATGATACCAATAATAACGATATTATAATTATCATTAATATTAAGAGTAATATTACTTCTACTGTTATCATTATCATTATTAAGATGATCATCATAACCATAATCATCATTGTTTAACGAAGCCTCAAACAGACTCCGTTGACATACTTACGACGCCCAACCTTCAACTTATCATAAATTATCATAGCGCGCGCGCACGCACACACACACACACACACACACACACACACACACACACACACACACTCACACTCACACTCACACACATGCAAGACTACCGTTATCCGCTTTACCTGCGCTGCCTTCCTCACCTCTTTCTCCCCCTCCTCTTCCTCTTGCTTATCCTCCTCCTCCTCCTCTTCCTTCTCCACTACATCTGTCCACTGGTTGCGGATGAAGAGGAGGAGGAGGAGGAGGAGGAGGAGGAGGAGGAGGAGGAGGAGGAGGAGGAGGAGGAGGAGGAGGAGGAGGAGGAGGAGGAGGAGGAGGAGCGGGGCCGTCCATCACCGGCCCTCCTCCGCCCATTTCTTCCTCTCTTTTATTTTTCCCTTTGGCTCTTTTCGGTGTTTTTGTTATTCTATGTGGCGGGGAGAGCAGCAGCGCAATCCATCAGGAGTTAACAAGCAAGCACAGGGTCCCGCGGAGGCTTGGGCGTGGAGGAGGGGGGGGGAGAGGGGGAGGGAGGGAAGATGAGCAGGAGGTCAGGAGGGGGGAGGGGAGGGGGAAGGGAGATGTTTAGGCGCAGGGGGGAAGGGAGAGAAGGGGGGCAGAAGGGGGAAGGAGGGAAGGCAGTAGGGGGGTAGAGGAAAGGGATGGGGAGAAGGGGTGGCAGGGAGGGGATGAGAGGTCAGGAGACAAGAGAAGGAAGGAAGGTTGAAAGATGGGAGGAGAAGAAAAGGGAGGGAATGAAGTAGTGGAGAAGTGAAGAAGAGAGGGAGAAGGGAGGTAAGAAAAGTTACGAAATATTTAAGTAAATAAAAAAGAAGGGAATAGTGGAGAAATGATGAAGGGAGGGAGAAGGGAGGTAAGAAAGGTCACGAAATATTGTGAGGTAAAAGGAAAAAAAAAGGTAAATAGGTCGGAGAAAATGCGTGAAGAGAGAGAAGAGGATAGTAATAGTAATAATTATTATATTTTCGCCCTAAGACATAGACGAAAAAAACCCTTTATATACATACATGAGTAAATGAACCTAAACTAATGCAATAATAGGCTAAGACTAATAATATAGAGATTACTGGTCAGGCCATGACCAGGACAGTTTCATGGGCCAGAAACAAGTGGAAAACGATGTTAGGAGGAAACTCACCTCCAACCAAGTTGACCCCAAGCAATGGTGGTCCTTGATGAAGGAGAGACAAGGCACCACCACCCAGGAGAGGATCCCGCCCCTCATAACATCAGCTGGAGACTGGGTGGTAAAAAACCGGGAGAAGGCAGACCTCCTGGCGACGCACTTCAGCAGGAAGATGACAACACAGGACCCGGAGAGGCAGCCACCTTGCCTCGCCCGTCTGTGTCACCTGGGCCTGGACAGCCCGGTGGTAACGGAGGACACCGTGGCCCGCCTCCTGCGTACCGTCAACACCAAAAAGGCGCCTGGGCCTGATGGTGTGAGTCCCTTTCTGCTCAAGCACTGTGCAGAGGAGCTGACAAGGCCCCTCACGCACATCTTTCAGCAGTGCCTCCAAACGGGCGCCTGACCGAGCCTGTGAAAGGAGGCTCGTGTCACGCCCGTATACAAGAAAAAAAAGAGGACTGATCCAGCCAACTATCGTCCAATCTCGCTCCTGTCAGTTGTCAGCAAGATCTTACATAGAAAGGATTATTGCAGAGCAAATGAACCGCCACCTAGAGGAGCACCACCTAATGTCCCCAAGACAGTACGGGTTTAGGAAGGGACGCTCCGCCTCTGTCCTGCTTCTCCTGCTCTCCAAATCATGGCAGGACTCCTTGGACTCTGGCCGCCCATCACTGGTGATTGCCCTGGACATTGCCGGGGCATTTGACTGTGTGTGGGACAAGGGCCTCCTGGCAAAGCTCGAACAGCTCGGCATCACGGGACACCTGCTGACGCTGTTCTCGAGCTACCTGCACAGCCGTAGTCTGAAAGTGGTGGTGAATGGGAGCACGTCAGCCACATACCCGGTGGAGGCTTCTGTTCCACAGGGGTCGGTCCTGGGCCCCATCCTGTGGAACATTTATTTCAATGACCTCCTCCGGAGCCTCCCCGTGGCGTCTACCTATGCTGCCGACTGTACCGTGTCTCACACCTACACCAGAAAGGAGACAGCGAACGTGATAGATGCCACCAACCGTCAACTTGGTGACATCACCGCCTGGGGAAGACGGGGGCAAGTCAAGTTTGCTGCCGAGAAGACCCAGGCCATGGTCATTTCACGTTCATGGGAGGACGCCAGGCTGCTCGAGGGGAAGCTGAAGTTGGGTACGACACCCTTGCCATCAAGGACTCCATCAACATCCTGGGAGTGGAAGTTTGACTCTAGGCTCAGCTTCGACCGCCACCTGGAGACCGTGGAGCGTTGAGCCTCGCTGAGGCTGACTCTCCTGCGCCGAGTAAGGCACCTGCTCGACGCTGAGGCCTCATGAGACTGTATAAGGCTCAAGTGAGGCCCGTCATGGAGTACAGTCCTCTCACCTGGATGAGCAGTACCCAGTGCCACCTGTCACTGCTGAACAAAGTGCATAGCCGTGCTAAGCGCCTCATACACCCAACCGACGGCCAACACTGCATGGAACGTCGCCCGCGGCACCGGTGGCAGCAGCAGCAGCGGCTACAACAACAACAACAACAACAACAACAACAACAACATCAGCTGCACCAGCAACAACAACAGCAACAACAACAACAGCTACTACAGCACAAGGAGTGGCGGGACGATCCTCGCTTCCAGCTTGACAGCCTGGGGTACCGGAGGAGAGTCGGTGCCCTCGCAGTGTCGCACAAGGCCCAGGTGCAACACTCTTCCCACCTTGCAGGACTTCGGGTTCCGTGGAGGTTAGAGCGCACTACGAGAACGGTGTTGTCAGGTGATCTTATCCTCGAGGCCCCGAGGACCCACACCGTGATGGGCCAGCGAGCCTTTACTTGGGCCACGGTGACACTGTGGAACGCCTTCACGGCTGAGGTGAACGTCGTGGCCCCTGAACACCCATCAGGTGAAGGTGGCGGCCTACAG
>JACEEZ010015767.1:317500-350000 GCA_016584305.1 Chionoecetes opilio
AATTGCTTGCTCTCTACAGGGGCCTTATCCGCCCATGTATGGAGTATGTCTCACATGTCTGGGGGGGATCCACTCATACAGCTCTCCTAAACAGGGTTGAGTCAAAAGCTTTTCGTCTCATCAACTCCCCTCCTCTGACTGACTGTCTTCAATCTTTAAATCACCGCCGCAATGTTGTTTCTCTTGCTATCTTCTACCGTGATTTTCATGATCACTGCTCTACTGAACTTGCTAACTGCATGCCTCTCCCCCTCCCGCTGCCACGCTGCACAAGACTTTCTACTCATTCTCATCCCTATTCTGTCCATCTTCCTAATGCATGAGTCAATCAGTATCTTTACTTTTTCATCCCTTTCACTGGTAAACTCTGGAACACTCATCTTGTTTCTATTTTTCTACCTTCCTACGACTTAAATCTTTTCAAGGGAAGAGTGACAAGACACCTCCCGAACTAAATTGGCCCACCCCCCTTTTTGTATTGTCTTACTGTCTTCTTTATAGGGACTGGCAACTAAGCGGGTTTTGTGTTACCTCTTTTTGTTGTGTCCTTGGCCAGTCCTTTGTGATGAAAAAAAAAAAAAACGGAAGGAGGCGCCTACCCTCCTGCTCCCGCATCCCCCATTACCCATTAACCATTACCCATTACCAGCCGGGGTGGTAAAGGTGTGGTGAGTGGCAGCTTCATCTACTACGCGTATGACTCCATTAACTCACGCCCTATAATCATGGCCTCCCGACTACTTCCTCCTCCTCCTCTATATCCTTCAAATCATCTCCCTCCTCCTCCTTCACCTCCTCCTCCTATTACCTCTATGTTTTACAGTTTTTGCTTCTGTTTTTACAGATACAGACATAAATGGACTAGAAGAAGTGGCTGCGATCTGAGTAGCGTAATTCCATTGAGCAATTGCGAATTTCTTGAGGACACTGCAATTAAAGCAATAAATAAACTCAAAGTTAACTAAATCTAAAACTAAAGTTAACAAATCTCCCGGGCCAGACTGTATTGCACCGAGTTTTAAAAAAAGCGAAATATCAAATTTGTAAACCTCTTTGACTATTCGAATATTGATTGGATAAGTAGTAACTCGTGGACTCAGGACTCAGTGGACTCGTAGTAACGGATACAAGATCATCGGTGAACGATTTCGGTTAAACGTGATGGGAAGCACTTTTTCTATAATAGAGTTGTTAATATTTGAAACTCTTCCAGCACAATTAGTCATCTGACAGTAACATGGTTGAGGCATTTAAGAACAAACTAGATAAATACTTAGCATCAACTGCCCAACTCGATTACTTCGGTCTTGGTGAATTCGTTGATTATTTTTCTTTCTTTTTCTTTAAGCTTTGGATTAGAGTATGTCTCTTCTGCATCCTTTCCTATCAAATTCCATGGTAGTTTTTTAATACTGTATGGTGTTTTCTTTTCACTTTTTTCCTGCCGATTTTGGCCGGAAGGAGTGGGGGGTGGGGAGGAGCCTTCAACTTTGCTATTCCTGTCTCTAACTTATAGAAACCTATAGTGGTAGAAAGTAGTCAAACAGGCAGTCTCGTTTGGTTGGGTAGAGCTGTTGCTGTCTGTTCTTCCTATGTATTCCTTT
Organism: Chionoecetes opilio; assembly: GCA_016584305.1. NCBI lineage: Eukaryota > Metazoa > Arthropoda > Malacostraca > Decapoda > Majidae > Chionoecetes > Chionoecetes opilio. The sequence goes on from JACEEZ010015767.1 coordinate 319,105, forward strand.
GTTTTCCTTCTCCTCCTTCCTTCACCCAATAAATGCAGTAAAACAAAGGGCGCTGATAAGAGTGATACACACAAAGATACAAGATAAGGGCCTGCTGATGCCAAGAAATGAACGCACACACAAAAATACGAGGAAGAAAAAAGAAGGGGAAGGGAGAGGGACCACAGAACTAGGAGAAACCCAAACAGGAAGATATAAACACCACCTTTATCTGAACAACCGTGTAGGTGTAACCCTAACGCTTTTTATTTACCCTCGTGAAAGGATGCGTAGATTTCCCTTTCTTTCTCTTTCTCTTCCCTTTTTTCTTTTCCTTTATCTATTTTTCTCCTTTCTCTCTTCTTTTTTTCACTTTTTTTCTCACTTTATTATATTTCCCCTCGTAAATGATGCCTATATATCCCTTTTTTTTTCTTTTTTTTTCCTTTTTCTTTTCTAATTTGCCTTTTTCTCCTTTCTCTCTTTTTCCTTTTTTTATTTTCACCGTCACCGCCAGTCACGCGGCGTTACTCCCGTTACAAGACTGACGACGCTAGGATACTTGCTTGATACGCAGGCTATCAGAAATTAATAAGATACATTTTGTAGATGCTTTGGAACATGTGATGCGAGAGAGAGAGAGAGAGAGAGAGAGAGAGAGAGAGAGAGAGAGAGAGAGAGAGAGAGAGAGAGAGAGAGAGAGAGAGAGAGAGAGAGAGAGAGAGAGAGACACGTTGGCAGGTGACCTTTGCTCCGGAGAAGACACAGGCAATGGTGGTTTCTCGGTCCCCCGCTGCCGGAGAGGCGCACAGGTGAGCTAAGAAGAGCACAGGTGAGCTAAGAGGAGCACAGGTGAGCTAAGAGGCGCCCAGGTGAGCTAAGAGGACCACAGGTAAGCTAAGAGGAGCACAGGTGAGCTAAGAGGCGCACAGGTGAGCTAAGAGGACCACAAGTAAGCTAAGAGGAGCACAGGTGAGCTAAGAGGCGCACAGGTGAGCTAAGAGGCACACAGGTGAGCTATGAGGCGCACAGGTGAGCTAAGAGGCGCACAGGTGAGCTAAGAGAACCAGAGGTAAGCTAAGAGGAGCACAGGTGAGCTAAGAGGAGCACAGGTGAGCTAAGAGGAGCACAGGTGAGCTATGAGGCGCACAGGTGAGCTAAGAGGCGCACAGGTGAGCTAAGAGAACCACAGGTGAGCTAAGAGGAGCACAGGTGAGCTAAGAGGAGCACAGGTGAACTAAGAGGCGCACAGGTGAGCTAAGAGGACCACAGGCGAACTATGAGGCGCACAGGTGAGCTAAGAGGAGCACAGGTGAGCTAAGAGAAGCACAGGTAAGCTAAGAGGAGCACAGGTGAGCTAAGAGGACCACAGGTAAGCTAAGAGGAGCACAGGTGAGCTAAGAGGCGAACAGGTGAGCTAAGAGGAGCACAGGTGAGCTAAGAGGACCACAGGTAAGCTAAGAGGAGCACAGGTGAGCTAAGAGGCGCACAGGTGAGCTAAGAGGCGCAAAGGTGAGCTAAGAGGAGCACAGGTGAACTAAGAGGCGCACAGGTGAACTAAGAGGCGCACAGGTGAGCTAAGAGGACCACAGGTAAGCTAAGAGGACCACAGGTAAGCTAAGAGGAGCACAGGTGAGCTAAGAGGCGCACAGGTGAGCTAAGAGGCGCACAGGTGAGCTAAGAGGAGCACAGGTGAGCTAAGAGGCGCACAGGTGAGCTAAGAGGCGCACAGGTGAGCTAAGAGGCGCACAGGTGAGCTAAGAGGAGCACAGATGAGCTAAGAGGAGCACATATGAGCTAAGAGGCGCACAGGTGAGCTAAGAGGACCACAGGTGAGCTAAGAGGCGCACAGGAGAGCTAAGAGGCAAACAGGTGAGCTAAGAGGAGCACAGGTGAGCTAAGAGGCGCATAGGAGAGCTATGAGGCGCGCAGGTGAACTAAGAGGCGCACAGGTGAGCTAAGAGGGGCACAGGTGAGCTAAGAGGAGCACAGGTGAGCTAAGAGGAGCACAGGTGAACTAAGAAGGGCACAGGTGAGCTAAGAGGAGCACAGGGATCTAAGAGGCGCACAGGTGAGCTAAGAGGCGCACAGGTGAGCTAAGAGGCGCACAGGTGAGCTAAGAGGCGCACAGGTGAGCTAGGAGGCGCACAGGTGAACTAAGAGGGGCACAGGTGAGCTAAGAGGAGCACAAGTGAGCTAAGAGGGGCACAGGTGAGCTAAGAGGGGCACAGGTGAGCTAAGAGGAGCACAGGTGAGCTAAGAGGGGCACAGGTGAGCTAAGACGCGCACAGGTGAGCTAAGAGGCGCACAGGTGAGCTAAGTACGCAGGTGAGTTTAGAGGAGCACAGGTGAGCTAAGAGGCGCACAGGTGAGCTAAGAGCACAGGTGAGTTTAGAGGAACACAGGTGAGCTAAGAGGCGCACAGGTGAGCTAAGAGGGAGAGAGGGAGAGCCAAGAGGGAGCCAAGAAAGAGCCACAGGTAGACATGGCGATAAGCTTGATTCTCTCACCTCACTCTTACACGCCTTCCCTCCCTCTACCTTCCTACCCCTCCATCCCTTTCCCCTCCTCCCCTCCTTCTACTCTACCTTGTTCCCGGCTCACCACAGGATCAGGTTACATCAAGGAGGAGGAGGAGGAATACATAGGAATAACAGATACCAGGAGACCTATTGGTCCATAACTAGGGTATCTGCTGAACTACATACTATTAACTGTCAACTACAAAAAATCTACATGTAAGAGGACAGTTGAAAAAGGATACCATGTCCCTAAAGAAGATAGGAACATGGAAGTTTCGTAGTGAAGAATGATAAGATATGAAGTATGCTAACTACAACTACCACTAGCACTAATCGATCCGGGGGACTATAATATGAATTCGCAGGGCAATATCAATATCAAAACCCATTTACTTTATAGTACGCGTCAAGTCTGTTTTTAAATGAAGTTATTGTGCTGGCTTCGACAACATTTGCTGGTAATTTGTTCCATCGATCAACAACTCTAACATTGAAAAAAAAATTACGGAGATCTGTGATGCAACGTTGACCATTCAGTTTTAAACCGATTTCTTGTTGTCACGTGAGGAGAAAGCTCGAATAGGCTCTCTTGATTGATGACATCAAATCCCTTAAGGATCTTAAAGGTTTCTATCAAGTCCCCACGGATTCTACGATCCTTTAATTAAAACATATTAAGTTTCCGCAGTTTCTTTTCATAAGATGAATTTCGCAGGGATGGAATTAGTTTGGTTGTTCTTCTTTGAACCGATTCCAATTTGGCTTGATCTTTTACGAAACAAGGCGATCAGAATTGAACGGCATTCTAAGTGCGGCCTAACCAAAGACGTGTATAGTCGTGTCATTACTTTCGGAGTTTTATATTCAAAGTTGCGTTTAATGAAGCCCAACATCATATTCGCCGTTTTACTGGCAGCCAGGCAATGCATACTGGTTTTAAGATCATTACTAATGATGACATCTAAATCCTTTTGCTGCTGTACTTCAGTTAACGATTTATTTTGCATATGATAGTTATATTTGAGGTTATCGTTGCCTATATGCATTACTTTACATGTATCGGAATTGAATTTTTATAGCCATTTATCACTCCAATCTGATAGCTTGTCTAGATCACGTTGTATGAGTTCGCAGTTTTCTCTAGTATATGCTTTACCGCCTAGTTTGGTGTCATCAGCAAATTTCGATATTTTAGATACAATTCCGCAGTCCAGATCATTGATATATATCAGAAAAAGAGTAGTACCCAAGACCGAAGCCTGAGGCAACCCACTAGTAACATCTAACCAATCAGATGCCTCGCCAATTATTACTACCCGTTGTTTACGATTTGAAAGCCAATCGCCAATCCATGAACATAACTGCTCTCATAAACCATGCGCCCTTAGCTTGCTCAAAAGTCGCTTATGGGGAGCTGTATCGCAGGCTTTCTGAAAATCAAGGTATATTATATCCGAGGGAATTTTTGCGTCCCAGTTTGAATAAATGTCATTGAAAAAATCGAGTAGGTTTGTTAAGCAAGATCTCTTATTTCGAAAACCATGCTGGGAGTTTAATATTGAGTTGTTTTCATCGAGATAAGACACTATTCTATCCCGCAATATTTTGTCAAATAGTTTAACAATCACAGACTTTAGACTAATTGGGCGATGATTATTTGCGAGGCTCTTACTCCCTTTCTTGAATATCTGTGTAACATTAGCTATTTTCCACATACTTGGAGCATTTTTGTCCATAAGCGATTTATTGAAAATAATATTTAATGGGAGCGAAAGTTGACTGTGACATTCCCGAAGTAATTTCGGCGAGATTTCGTCCACCCCCACGGATTTTGCTGGGTCAAGTTTCTGCAAATACTTTAATATTTCGTCTACTGTTATCTCTTCTATTACCAGTCTATCCCTTTCAGGTCCCGCAAACATGTTTACTGGTTCTGGTAATGGAGCTTCGTCTTCTTTAATAAAAACCGCATTTAAGCAATCATTGAGTACGGACGGACGAGGAGGAGGAGGAGGAGGAGGAGGAGGAGGAGGAGGAGGAGGAGGAGGAGGAGGAGGAGGAGGAGGAGGAGGAGGAGGAGGAGGAGGAAGTAGTATAAGGAGGCAAGACAGTGGAAGAGATATCAGCAAGAATCGAAAGAATAGGAATGAAGACTACGAGAGAGAGAGAGAGAGAGAGAGAGAGAGAGAAGAAGGAGAGAGATGACGAGAGAAGAGAGAGAGAGAGAGAGAGAGAGAGAGTCCCCACGCGGTATCCACATTTATCTCTCTGGAAGAACCGACGACTCTACACTGACGCATGTAGGAATTCCCTGACAAGTCCTTCCCTCATCCCTTCCCTTTCCTCCCCTTCCCTTTCTCCTGACCCCTTCACCCTCCCTCCTCTCTACTAAGGGTTACAGACGAAACACAGGAAAATCTCTCCAACCTCTCTTACATCTCGCCTTTCATAGCTTTTTTACACTTTCCTTCCTGTTTACCCTTATATTTTCCTTCTTTTGTATTATTCCATCATTACTAGAGCTATTTTTTGTGTAAGTATTGTATAATAATAATAATAATAATAATAATAATAATAATAATAATAATAATAATAATAATTTCATTCTCGCCCGAAGGCACACATACAAAAAACAAAGCGATAAGAACAGGCCAGAGAGTAAACTTAAGTACTAGAGCAAAAACAAAAAACAGGAACAAAGTACAGGCACATTAGGGGACATAGTATCAAAGTACATAGAAAAGCATACATGGACACTTGTGCTACCCCACATTCTGCACAAACAGCAGACCCAGCCACTGCTGTTGTATAGGTCCACATACATAGGCCGAGCTCTGCCTGACAGAGGTGATGATGGAGTTCGTAGAGAGCTCCACCCTACTCCTTAAACTGAACACGGAGTGTCGACGGATCACATCCAGATTGTTCATCCCGTTCATAGCGAAAGCCAGGGACAAGCTGCACCACCTGGGCAGCCCAGAAGCCTCTTAAGGATGTTATTGTGACAGACCTTAAGGCGGTTCATAGTGGCCACCTTGTACCGCGACCACAGCGAGTTGCAGTATATAGAGTAGCAGTGACTCCTGAATAACTCCATCTTCACCTCTCTGCTACAGTAGGAGAATTTCCTCTGTAGAGTATGCTCTCTCTCTCTCTCTCTCTCTCTCTCTCTCTCTCTCTCTCTCTCTCTCTCTCTCTCTCTCTCTCTCTCTCTCTCTCTCTCTCTCTCTCTCTCTCTGTAGCCGTATCGTGTAATCAATAATCGTCTATGAGGTTGTGGTAAAGTACTTGGATTGTGTGTTTGTGTGTGTGTGTGTGTGGCTGCAAGGGCAGGGTGCGGGAGGGAGTGAGGTAAGATTACAGTGCCTGCAATAATAATACAAGAGGAAAGCTACATGAGGAGGATACAGTCCCTGGGTAATAAATGTTGTACCAGAGTGTATAAAATGCCCTAAATGCGAGGCATGAGGTCTTAAAATGAGACTCGAGGAGGAGGACACCCGGGAGTTATAGGTTAGGTGGTCCTCGGGTTGCCTTCTTGCTCCCCCCTCGAAGTGGTTCCCAAGGTCGATCTGCGCATTAGTCTCCTGCTCCTGGGCCGGCATGGGCGGCCTCCCGGTGTGATGGTATAGCAGATCCGGCGTTACGGTTGGTCCTGCGCATGCACGTAACTTTGTGTATTTAAATCTAACCTACTCTGACCTAACTTTTTTTTCCACATCACAAAGGACCGGCAAAGGGCAATAAAAAAGAGGTAACAAAAAGCATTTTTAATTGTCAGTTGTGACCTAATTTACCTAACATAAAATAACCTAAGATACCGGCCAAGAGCATGCGTGATATTCGGTCCTAGTAACAGCCCGCGATGTCTGTTTACATGCACCGAGTTCTGCACACGCACAGGACCAACCGTCACAGGGGATCTTCTGTACCGCCACACCGGACGACCGGACGACCATAACTGTGGGGGATGAGTTTTGGTCTTTTCCAAGGCGACTAACACCCCCCTCCCCCCCCCCCCAAGGTCGTTACGTGGAAAAAGTGGAAAAAAAAGTTAATTAAGCAAGAAAAGAACTTATGCAAAAAATAGTAGAGAAAAAAATTAAAATGACTGGTTCCTTTACTGATTACATTAGAGAGAGAGAGAGAGAGAGAGAGAGAGAGAGAGAGAGAGAGAGAGAGAGAGAGAGAGAGAGAGAGAGAGAGAGAGAGAGAGAGAGAGAGAGAGAGAGAGAGAGACAGGACGGAGGAAGAGAGACGGAGACGAGAGAGAGAGAGAGAGAGAGAGAGAAGAGGAGAGAAGAGAGAGTAGAGAGACGGAGAGAGAGAGAGAGAGAGAGAGAGAGAGAGAGAGAGCACACCAAGGTCGTTACGGGGACAGGAACACGGGGCGGCGGGCTAACGAAGCAGAGAAGCTGACGTTTATAGAGTTAGTAAGTCGAATCATGGAGCTAATTAGCCAGTGAAGTCAAGCTCTTTTTCTGACTATTTCCCGGTTAGTTGGGTCAATAGTCACTTCATTAGCCGGGTGCTGGTCCATATTTCGTCAATCAGTGAGTCGCCAACGTAAATTAGTGAGTTAAGTGAGTCATTAACTGCTCACTCAGCCTGGGTTGCGAGTTATGTGGTGGCCCGGTGAGTCATTGATGGGTCTGGTTTTGGGCAGGTGAGTAAGTGAGTCTGTTAATCAAGAGGTGAGTCATGAGGAGACGAGTGAACTGATGCTTAAATGAGTGAATGAGTGAGTGAAAGTGAGTGAGTGAGTGAGGGAGTGAGTGAGTGAGTGTGTGTGAGTGAGTGAAAGTAAGTGTGTGAGTGTAAGTCAGTGAGCGAGTGTGTTCGAGTGAGTGAGTGAGTGAGTGAGTTAGCAAGGAGGCGTGGGTCACTCAGGCCTACGGAACATAATTAGGTGCGGCTGTGCGATGTCCCAAAGATAAGAGGAAGGAGGAGCACCCGCTGATGAGGGAGAGAAGGAGGGAAGGAGAGAGAGAGAGAGGGAGGGAGGGAGGGAGGGAGGGAGGAGGGAGGGGAGGGAAAGGAAGGTGGGAGGGAGGGTGGGAAGGACAGGGAGAGAAGGAGGAAGGGAGAGAGGAAGGACAGGGAGAGGAGGAAGGGAGAGTGGAAGGACAAGGAGGGAGGGAAGGAGGCAGGGAGGGAAGGACAGGGAGAGAAGGAGGAAGGGAGAGAGGAATGGAGGTAAGGAGGGAGAAAGGGAGGGAGAGGGAAGGAGGGAAGGAGGGAGAGAGGGAGAGAAAGTCTATTGTCTTTCCAGCTATCTCTTAACTACATTACCGGTGACCTACCAAACTAACCACTTACAAACCATTTTTCCCTTTGTTTATATTATTTCTTTCTTTCTCTATCTCTCTGGAGCACGCAAACACACACACACACACACACACCCCGGGCGGAGCGAAGATAGACGGGCGGTCTTCTTAAAACCCAAGCCCCTGTCCACCCAGCAGTGAATGGGTACCGGGTGTTAGCCAGGGGTTTGTGACCCGCCTCCCGGGGTGGTGGCTTTGGCCAACACTAACTAACCACTAAGGATGAATTATAAAAAAAAAAAATTGATATGGAGACGGGGCCATACGAGCGTAGCTCAGGCCCTGTAAACTACAACTAGATGAATACACACACACACATACACACACACGGAGTGCCCACACATGTGGGTACTCCGTAGTGTAGGGGTTAGCACGCTCGGTTCACAACCGAGAAGTCCCGGGTTCGATCCCCGGGCGGAGCGGAAACATATGGGCTGTTTCCTTAAAACCCGAGCCCCTGTCCACCCAGCAGTGAATGGGTACCGGGTGTTAGCCGGGGTTTGTGACCTGCTCTCCGGGGTGCTGGCTTCGGCCAAAACCAAGCACTAAGGATGAATGATAAAAATGTTGATATGGAGACGGGGCCATACAAGCGTTGCTCAGGCCCTGTAAAATACAACTAGATGAATACACACACACACACACACACACACACACACACACACACACACACACACACACACACACACACACACATACACACATACGGTTATCATTCACATTATAGCTTTAACATTTATCATGCCTGCATATAACTGTCACGGTGTGAAAAGTAGTGAGCCTCACATCAGGGATATCCTGGGGCAGGTGCACGTGATGGTCCTACAGGAGACGTGGCTGTGCCCTGACGAGGTGCACAGACCGAATGGCCTCCATAAGGACTTTGTGTCGTTCTCGACTTCGGCGGTGGACGAGACACGGGCCCTGAGGCGTGGAAGGCCATACGGTGGTCTCATTTTTCTGTGGCACAAGTCTTTCTAAGTACATCAAAGTATGTAATGCTCAGGATCCTCGCATATTGGGCATTGCATACAAGGACGACCGGTTCTCCATGTTGCTGGTAAATGTGTATCTGCCCACCAGTAATGTGGAGAACAGGGACGAACAGCAGATGTATTTAGGAAGACTCGCCTCCATAATAGAGGATGCCGAGGAGCAGAATGTTTGCATTCTCGGTGACTTTAATGCTGCCCCGGGCACTGCCTTCTTCACAGACATTCAGCGCATGTGTGGAGACCGCGACATGGTGATAGCTGACGTGAGGGCGCTCCCCCCAACGAGCTTCATTCATGTCAACCAGGGGTCTCTCACGCACGTGGCTGGATCATGTGCTGTTGTCACCATGCCTGTTTGATGTGATGGATGAGTGCTCGATTCTGTACAACAGTGTCTCTTCAGACCATTTTCCTCTCTTGGTGGATTTCAAAGTTAATGGGCTCCCTGCTCTGACACAGGCCAGGCAGGATAATGCGGCAAGGATTAAGTGGGATTTTCGGGACAAGCGGAAGAGAGAGGAGTATGGTCGTGTGGTGACAGAGTTGCTGAGTGGCATTTCCATAGATCCTGTCAGGGTATGTTGCTTCCAGAATCCATGTCTGGACCGTGGGCACCATAACGACGTCAACGCCTTCCACGAGGCGTTGATAGAGTGCATGGTGCGTGCTGGCCAGACTGCGTTTAGTTTTTGCAGGAAGAGATGGAGGCAGGTATCAGGCTGGAATGAGTTTGTTCGTGAGGCGCACAGTGCCGCGCGGGAGTCCTTCCTTGAGTGGAGAGCGGGTGGTGGTCCGCGTTGGGGGCCACTGGCTGAGAGGATGAGGAGCACCAAGGCCAGATTCAAGCTGTGTCTCAGGTGGTGTAAGTCACATGAGCACCAGCTTCGTGCCCAGTCCCTGGCTGACAAGCTGGCCGCTGGTGACTCCTTTAACTTTTGGCGTGGCGTGCGCAGCACGAACCCGGGCTCACAAACGCTTCCCCTACGGGTGGATCACGCTGTGGGGGAGGAGGGCATCGCCTCCATGTGGGGAGACCATTTCAAGGGCATTCTCAACTGTGTGAGGGACGAGGAGAGTGAGAATGCCCTGCGTGGTGGGATGCATGGTGTGTGGTTGCAGGGTTTCCGCAGCGTGGACCACGAGGAAATGAGAGGATATTGCAAAGCCTCTTCTCCAGTGAGGCTTTGGGTATGGATGGGCTCCCTTCTGGGGCATTTAAGTATGCGCCCCCCAGCCTGGTTACATGGCTCTGTCTCTTCATCAATGCCTGTGTCTGCCATCAATACATACCCAGTCAGGTCTTGGCAGTGCTTATAGTGCCTTTACTTAAGAGCAAAGTGAAGGACCCTGCTAACTCTGGTAATTACAGGCCCATTGCCATAGCGACCGCCCTGTCCAAGGTGCTGGAGAAAGTGGTGCTCCATCGTCTTGAGGCCTACCTGTATACACTGGACAATCAGTTCAGCTATAAGAAAGGCCTTGGCACTGAGATGTGTGTGTGGACATTGAAGAATATCATTCATTACTACACTTCCAGAAATTCACCTCTTTATCTGTGTTTCCTGGATGCTAGAAAAGCGCTTGACAGAGTGAATTACTGGAAACTCTTTCATAAACTTCTCGTCAGGGGTACACCTGGGTACATTGTTAATTTATTAATGTACTGGTACACTACCCAGGAATTTACTGTTAAGTGGGGTAATTCCTTCTCGCTGTCCTTTAGTACTGCCAATGGTATTCGGCAGGGGGGGATTTTATATCCCTACCTGTATTGTGTACAATGTGTACACGGATGATCTCAGTGCCAACCTTCGTGATACAGGTATCGGCTGCCACAAAGTGCCACATACATGATGGGTGCATCAACTCACTGAGTTATACTGATGATATGGTACTGCTCGCACCCACTGCGGATGCGTTGCAGGACCTTATCAATGTGTGTCAGGTGTATGCTGCCAAGCTTGACATTGTCTACAACACCACTAGGACAGAGTGCATGGTAGTATCACCGGCACGCACTCAGGTGAATTATCTCAAAACAGCATGCTCGGTGGGTCTGCCCTCACTTTTGTGGATAGATTCGCATACTTAGGCCATGCTATATCCCACGACATGACTGATGATGATGATATCATCAAGCAGACCACCAAGCTTCTTGTCGTGGGAAATACTCTACAGAGGAAATGTTCCTACTGTAGCAGAGAGGTGAAGATGGAGTTATTCAGTAGTCACTGCTATTCTATATACTGCAACTCGCTGTGGTCGCGGTTCAGGGTGGCCACTCTGAACCGCCGTAAGGTCTGTCACACTGACATCCTTAAGAGGCTTCTGGGGCTGCCCAGGTGGTGCAGCTAGTCCCTGACTTTCGCTAGGAACGGGGTGAACAATCTGGATGTGATCCGTCGATACTCCGTTTTCAGCTTAAGGAGTAGGGTGGAGCTCTCTACGAACTCCATCATCACCTCTGTCAGGCAAAGCTCGGCCAATGTATGTGGAGTCGTGGACCTATACAACAGCGGTGACTGGGTCTGCTGTTTGTGCAGAATGTGGGGTAGCACAGGTGTCCATGTATGTTTATTCGATGTACTTTGATACTATGTCCCCTAATGTGCCTTTACTGTACTATGTTCTTTTGTTTGTTTTTGCTCTAGTACTTAAGTTAACTCCTTGGCCTGTTCTTGTTGCTTTGTGTTGTCTGTATGCCTCCGGGCGAGAATAAAATAATAATAATTATTATTATTATTACTGTACACAATTACAGTAATATGTAACAGATAACGAATTCAATGGATCCGTGTTTTACAATGTACAGGAAAAATTAAGACATTTCGTTTTAATCTAAACCCCCACAAAAATAAATAGAGCTGAATGAATAAATAAATAAATAAATACATCACTATTTTACTATCACTATTTTCATCACTATTCTATTATCACTATACATCCCTACCTTCGTGATACAGGTTTCGGCTGCCAGTCTGCCACATACATGATGGGTGCATCAACTCATTGATTATGCTGATGATATGGTACTGCTCGCACCCACTGCGGATTCGTTTCAGGACCTTATCAATGTGTGTCAGGTGTATGCTGCCAAGCATGACATTCTCTACAACACCACTAAGACAGATTGCATGGTAGTATCACCTGCACGCACTCAGGTGAATTACCTCAAAACAGCATGGCTCGGTGGGTCTGCCCTCACTTTTGTGGATAGATTCGCATACTTAGGCCATGTTATATCCCACGACATGACTGATGATGATGATATCATCAAGCAGACCACCACGCTTCTTGTCGTGGGAAATACTCTACAGAGGAAATGTTCCTACTGTAGCAGAGGTGAAGGTGGAGTTATTCAGGAGTCATTGCTACTCTATATACTGCAACTCGCTGTGATCGCGGTTCAAGGTGGACACTCTGAACCGCCTTAAGGTCTGTCACACTGACATCCTTAAGAGGCTTCTGGGGCTGCCCAGGTGGTCCAGCTCGTCTCTAGCTTTCGCTAGGAACGGGGTGAACAATCTGGATGTGATCCGTCGACACTCCGTGTTCAGCTGAAGGAGTAGGGTGGAGCTCTCTGCGAACTCCATCATCCCCTCCGTCAGGCAGAGCTCGGCCTATGTATATGGACCTATATAACAGCGGTGGCTGAGCCTGCTGTTTGTACAGAATGTGGTGTAGCATAGGTGTACATATAGTATGTATACTCCATGTACTGTATGCACTATGTACTATGTACTCTAATGTGCCTATATTATGTATATTTTGCTCTAGTACTTAAGTTAACTCTGTCATGTTTGTTGTTGTTTTTTTTGCCTGTATGCCTCCGGGTGATAATTAAGTTGTTATTATTATTATTATTATTATTATTATTATTATTTTCCCTTAACCCACCTTACATCCCTAAAAAACAATCCCATTAACTACCTAATCTACCTTAAAATATCGACCTATCATGCCTATCTACCTGTCTACCTATTCATCTAATATTTTCTCTCTGCCGATTGTTATGTACTAGAATCATGTAATTTGCCTTTACCACATGAAGAAACAAATAACTATCATGACCATCATTATCAGCCACCTCTCTACCTTCTTACCTACTTTCCAACCCCTATTATACCTATCTAACTGTCTACCTATCTATCTACCGTTTTATCCCTGCCGATTGTTATGTGTAATTATATAGTTCCAATCATTATCACCATCATCATCACCATAATTATCAGCTACCTCCCTACCTTCTTACCTGTAACCCCACCCCCTCCCTATTTTACCCACGTGGACGCTGCAGCACACACAGACATGCAGGTGCGGGGCGCGGGAATGACACACCTGTGGCTGCAATGAGGCCCACCGCTCCCCCGGCCTCCGCACTGCCTTCATCACCCGCCTCCTTAGTGTGGTACAGGGGAGCGAATGACCGGCCTTATTGTGGTGGTGTTTTCGTTGTTGTTGTTGTTGTTGTTGTTGGTAGTAGTAGTAGTAGTAGTAGTAGTAGTAGTAGTAGTAGTAGTAGTAGTAGTAGTAGTAGTAGTAGTAGTAGTAGTAGTTGTTGCTGTTGGTGGTGGTGGTGGTGGTGGTTGTCGAGTGATTATACTTTTTTTCAATTTGTTTTTCCACACTTGTAAATCAAAGAGAAACACGAACACACAAATACACACACACACACAAACACACACACACACACACACACACACACACACACAAACACACACACCACACACACACACACACACACACACACACACACACACACACACACACACACACACACACACACACACACACACACACACACACACACACACACACACACACACACACACACACACACACACACACACACACACGCAATCACGCTGCTCAGGTTTGCAAGTGATGTGGATTTCGACATGTCCATCTGTTATCGGGATCTCATTCTCCATCTCTGTCGTGTTGTACCCCCCTCCCCCCTCTCCCTCTCTCTCTTTCTGGCCTTTTCTCCTCCTTCTCTCCCTTCCATCTTCTTTTCTTCCTCTCCCTTCACTCCAACACGCCCTCTTTCTCCTCGCCTCTCCTCCTCTCTTTTGTTTCTCTGGGTCTTTGTCTATCCTAATCTGACACTTAATTTCCAACTCTTTCATGTCATCTTTCTTTACTCCTCTTCGGCCTCCTCTTTTTACTTCCTCTTCCTCTTCGGCCTCCTTCTTTTTTTTCCTCTTCCTCTTCGACCTCCTTCTTTTTCTTCTTCATCCTCTTTGGCCTCCTTCTTTTTCTCAAGCTTCCTCTCGGCCTCCTTCTTTTTCTTAATCTTCCTCTCGGCCTCCTCCTTTTACTTCTTCATCCTCTCGACCTCCTCCTTTTTCTTCCTCTTCCTCTTCGGCCTTATTTTTCTTCCTCTTACTCCTCTGCGGCCTCCTCCTTTTTCTTCCTCTTCCTCTTCGGCCTCTTTTCCTTCCTCTTTCTCTTCGACGTCCTCTTTTTCTTCCTCTTCCTTTCAGCCTGCAAGTTACCTCACTCCTTTCCTCCTTCCCTCCCTCTCTTTCCCCCATTACCATAAACACTGTTACCACTTAACTCTTATCTGTAGCAACACCGCCGTTTAGATAAGAATTATCTCCGCCTTCAACAAACTCAATAAGGTGAGACACGTATTTGTCTCGCCAGAAACCAAAGTAGAATTTTCTTGGCTAACAACAACTACAATGGCATGCTCTATATGGCATTGTTGTTGCTGTTGTTACTGTTGTTGTAATAATAATAATAATAATAATAATAATAGTAATAATAATAATTTTATTATCATCCGGAGGCATACAGGAAGAAAACAACAACAACATGACAGAGTTAACTTAAGTACTTAAGCAAATAAAAATAATATATACATGTGAGCAATAGAGACACTGCTGTACATAGAGTATACATTTTTTTATTTTTTTTTTACATTTGTGCCTATAGCGCCTGTAGGCAGTGGTGATCCAGGGATCGGATGGTAGTCTCTGGGGGTTCACTTGATGGGTGTGATCGGTGGTCCTCGCCCGTGGTGGCGCAGGCAGGATTTTTATAGTGACGCCTGTGATTAGAGGCTCATGCCGCCCCCCTGTGTCCTCCGATGCACTCGCAATCGAAGGTAGAGTTGATGGACAGGGCATGTGGGTGTTCTTAGGCCACTCGACGGTGCAGAAAGTTTTTTTGGTTTTCTTCGGGGATCGAACTCGGGTCACCGAGAACGCCAGTCGCAGACGCTAACCACTCCGCTACCGCCTCATACTACATGTACATCTGCACTACCCCACATTCTGTACAAACAGCAGGCCCAGCCACCTCTGTCGTATAGGCCCACATACATAGGTCGAGCTCTGCCTGACGGCGGCGATGATGGAGTTCGCAGAGAGCTCCACCCTACTCCTTAAGCTGAACACGGAGTGTCGACGGATCACATCCAGATTGTTCAGTCCGTTCCTAGCGAAAGCCAGGGATGAGCTGGACCACCTGGGCAGCCCCAGAAGCTTCTTAAAGATTTCATTGTGACAGACCTTAAGGCGATTCAGAGTGGCCACCTTGAACCGCGACCACAGCGAGTTGCAGTATATAGAGTAGCAGTGACTCCTGAATAACTCCATCTTCACCTCTCTGCTACAGTAGGAAAATTTCCTCTGTAGAATATTTCTCACGACAAGAAGCTTGGTGGTCTGCTTGATGATGTCATCATCATCAGTCATGTCGTGGGATATAACATGGCCTAAGTATGCGAATCTATCCACAAAAGTGAGGGCAGACCGACTGAGCCATACTGTTTTGAGATCATTTATCTGAGTGCGTGCCGGTGATACTACCATGCACTCTGGTCTTGGTGGTGTTATAGACAATGTGATGTTTGGCAGCATACACCTGAAACACATTGATAAGGTCTTGCAATGCCTGCAACGCATCCGCAATGGGTGCGAGCAGTACCATATCATCAGCATAACTCAGTGAGTTGATGCACCCATCATGTATGTGGCAGCCGATACCTGTATCACGAAGGTTGGCACTGAGATCATCCGTGTACACATTGTACAGGTAGGGAAATAAAATCCCCCCCTGCCGAATACCATTGTAGTGATAGTAGTAGTAGTAGTAGTAGTAGTAGTAGTAGTAGTAGTAGTAGTAGTAGTAGTAGTAGTAGTTATTGTTGTTGTTATTGTTGCTGGTTCTTTGGTTATTTTTCTACATTTAAAAGATTACCCGTTATGAACTTTAATGCAAAAAATATGTATAAATTGAACAAAAAATCCACTTATTGCTTTTTTTCCTGTATGCCTCCGGGTGATAATAAAATAATAATAATAATAATTATTATTATTATTATTGTTGTTGCTATTGTTGTTGTTGTTGTTGTTGTTGTTGTTGTTGTGTTCTCTGATAATGACTTTCAATTCTTACATCTTGTTTGGGGAGCTGAATGAGGAGGAGGAGGAGGAGGAGGAGGAGGAGGAGGAGGAGGCGGAGGAGGAGGAGGAGGAGGAGGAGGAGGAGACAACAAAGACAGGGGACAGAGCTTTAGGCCTCAGGGGATTTAATACGCCTGTTGCTATCGAAAAGGGACAACACACCACAGGAGGATAAAGAAAAAGAAGGAGAATGAAGAATGGAAGAAAGAAAAACAGCACAGGAAGAAAAATAAGAAGAAAGAAAAATAACCATCATTCTTATCATTCATCATCAACAATCAAAACACAAACAACAACACTAGAATGTCGGTCAAGAGGAACGAAGAACCCCAACGAAAAGGAGGTTAAGGAGGAAGAGCAACAAGAAGAGGAGGAAGAGGAGGGCAGGTTCGGTGGGGAGGAGGGGGAGGGGGATAGTGGGGGGGGGAGTACCACGCCCTCACATCAGTGCGCGTGTCTGGTGGTGGTGGTGGTGGTGATGGTGGTGGAGGGAGCCTGGCCTAGGGAGGAGCAGCGAGGGCAGTGTTGATGCCACTCTCGCCAAGTCCAAACGCAGCCCTCTTTTCTCTCTCTCTCTCTCCGAAAACAACCTGACAAACACACACACACACACACACACACACACACGTAGCAATTCCCGTCCTTCCTGCCTGCCTGCCCCTTCGTCAGCGTCTTCTGCAGGAGGTGGATTCGAACGTGGGGTCTCAGGCTCTAGGGACGTGGTGTGAGAAACAGACCAAAAGACAATAAACTACAGAAAATTACACAGAAAGACAATAAACTACAGAAAAATACACAGAAAGACAATAGACTAGAAACAGAAAAGCGACCTAGTGAGTGTTTTTGAGTATAGTGAAGGTGGTGGTTGTGATGGTGGTGGTGGTGGTGCCTGTTGAAAAGCGGTAAACGGCTCGATGTGGTGTGAAGAGTGAGCCGAGTACAGCACCGTCACTTGTGTGTTTGGTCTGTCTGTGTGTCTGTCTGTCTGTCCTGTGGCGAGTGAGTCAGCTAACGGAGGTGAGTAGCTGTTGTTGTTGTTGTTGTAGTAGTAGCAGTAGCAGTAGCAGTAGTAGTAGTAGTAGTAGTATAGTAGTAGTAGTAGTAGTAGTAGTAGTAGTAGTAGTAGTAGTAGTAGTAGTAGTAGTAGTAGTAGTAGTAGTAGTTTGTTGTCGATGTAGATCTGATAATCCCGCATGACAATTTTTTTTCCTATCCAATATGTATCCAATGTTATCTTTGTGAACAGGTGGAGAGAGAGAGAGAGAAGAGAGAGAGAGAGAGAGGAGAGAGAGAGAGAGAGAGAGAGGAGAGAGAGAGAGAGAGAGAGAGAGAGAGAGAGAGAGAGAGAGAGAGAGAGAGACCAACACACAGTCACACATACACACACGTAAACATTATCCTTCCTTCCATCTTATGTTCCTACCCCTCCCCCCTACCATCCTCCACCCCCACCCCCGGGCAGTTACGGTCCAGACTTCAGACGCTGATAAAATGTTGGCGATAAGAGACGCGACGAACACACTCCCTCAAGACGCCAGAACGAGTGTCGGGAGGGAGGATTGGGCGATCTGTGGGTAACTCGACACCCGGGGGGGAAGGGGGGAGTGAGTGGAGATTGAGGTGGAGGAATAGGGAAGAAGAAGTGAGGTAGAGGAAAGAAGAGGTAGAGGAAGATCCTGAACAGTTATTGCTTTAAATCAGGATTTCCCAACCTGGGGGAAATTTCCCTCTGGGGGGGAATTTCAGGATTCTACGGAGGGAAATTTATCCTGAGGGACATCTAAAGTACTAGCATTTAGTCGACAAAAGAAAAAAATGTCTTAGAATGCGGCTATTGACTTTTCTTCGAGTATATATAGATATGTAGAGGATAGTGTTTATATACTTGTGTTAAGCAAGTAAATTTTGTGTTTTGGCTACTTTTTTCAGATGAAGGGGGAAATCCGGATGGTTGAACTGGTTGAAGGGGGAAACAACAGGAACAAGGTTGGGAACCACTGCTTTAAATGATCTACCTTTTAAGCCATCTGCGTGATTAATAACTGTTTAAATAGAAAATAAAGAAACAGGAAGAGGAAAAAAGGGAGGTAGGAAGGTATAGATAGAGGGAAAAGTGAACAGGTAGAATAGGATGGAAGAGGGAAGAGGTAAAGTGTGTAAAGATGGAAGAAGTTTTTTTTTTAATGGGGTAAAGATTTCATGTTATTTTTTAATTCAATCTCGTTTTTATGTTCCTTAATTATGGTTTCTTCAGGTTGTGAGTATTTGTGATCATCCGTTACACCTCACATATAAATAGTAGGTGTGGTGGTAGTAGTAGCAGTAAAGGTAGTAGGGTGGTGGTAGTAGTATTGGTAGTGGTGGTGGTAGTAGTAGAAGTAGTAGTGGTAGTGGTAGGAATAGTAGTAGTTGTAGTAGTAGTTCGAGGAGGAGGAGGAGGAGGAGGAGGAGGAGGAGGAGGAGGAGGAGGAGGAGGAGGAGGAGGAGGAGGAGGAGGAGGAGGAGGAGGAGGAGTAGTAGTAGTAACACAGGTGGTAGTAACAGAAGTAGTAATGATAGTAATAGTAACAGTATTAGTAGTGGTGGCAGCGGTAATAGCGGTAACATGAGTAATACTTCTTTCTACTTGTACAAATTGCCAACATAAACGAGGTCGCATCCTAAAACTACAAAGCCATAAAGAGACAGTAACAATAAAAAAAAAAAAAAGGAAATCTAAAAGGAATGAAAATATACAATATACTCTACACCTAGAAAATATCAGATATATTAAAATTCGAGTAAATATAGACGCATTCTGATAGTTTTTGTTCAGCAGTGCAATGCTATTCACGAGGACACTCTCACCTCCACCCTCGCCCTTCACAGCCAAAGTTTTGGACATTCATGACATTCTGGATCATGGAACATGGGGCCACGTGTTCTGAGGTCCGGCGCTGTTATTACTATGACTCATACTACCAATACTATTTCTACCTCTATTACTACTACTACTATTACCACAAAAAATACTACTAGAACTACGATTGTTAGATGAATGATAACATAAATAATGATGATAACAATAATAATAATAATAATAATAATAATAATAATAATAATAATAATAATAATGATAAACAGGTCATTATTGCACCTTTTGTGTGTTGTGGTAATGGAAATAAAATCCCGTTAAGCCCGGTAACTGGCTTCCCTCTGACTAAATATCCGAGAAATAATTTGTTAATTTCCTCTCGGGCTTATGAGGGGAATTAATTAACGATCTGGCAGAGGAATAGGGGAGGAGGAGATACATGGCGAAGGGAGAAATGGGGCAGAGAGATAACGAAAAAAAAAAGTAGGGAGGGAAGGAAGAGAAGGGACAATTTTATGTTATTTAATGGGAGGGTGAGGCGCTGTTTGGATTACTGTGGTGTTGTGGTACTGTGGTGCGTATCTTGTGTTCTTGTTGTGTGGTGGTGAGTGTGGTGAGTCATAATGGTGCAGTATGTTGCTTTATAAAATCTTACATAAGTGAATACAAAGGAAGAACTGACAGCAACATTCCTACTGGGCCATACGGGGCTGCCTGTGTGACTACTTTCTACATGTTAAATACTTTCTATAATGTTAAATCAGGGAGGATAAATAATTGTGTTGCGATTTAGGACGATAAGATTTCTTGGTTGTGTTGTAGAATTACCGCGATGTGTTGTACGTATAGTGTTGCCAGGCGTTATACTAAAGACAAAAGTGTGCAGTAGTATTGCTGTTCAGTGTTACATCAATCTTTAGTACTAGCGTGTTGGCACCGCGGCTTAATTTAGGTGTTGAGTGGCATAAGTGTTGCGTTTATGTGGCTCTCTTACGGTGCGAGTGTTGATGGCACCATCACCTGGCGCTCGTTGGCACTCTCCCACGGCGCTGCAGGGATATATCGATTTTAGTGCCTGTGGTGCCACCCTGTCTACTTTCCTCCTGGCCTTCCTCCTCCTCCCCCTCCTCCTCCTCCTCCTCCTCCTCCTCGTCCTTCTTTCCCTCCGACTCTTAATCCTCCTTGGTTCCCGTACCCGCGCTGCGCTTAACCCTGTTTCCTTCCCTCCCTCTCACTTTGATGTTCGGTTCAAAAGCTTGGAAGTTAGTGTCAGTCTTTTTATCTGTGTGTTTACGGCCTTATGAGAGGAAGGTGTTTTTGTCCAATTGGATTAATCTTGCAACTCTCGAGTCTCGGCCCGACGGCGTGTTTCGAGGGGGGAGAGGGGAGAGGAGGGGGAGAGAGGAGGGGGGAAGGGGGAAATGTGTATGTGTGTGTGTGTGTGAGGGTATTTTGGTTGTAATTAACTGTAGTTGTTGTTTGTGTTATTTAAGGTAAAGGGACGAAAATAGTATTAATTGTGTGTAGTTGTTGTTGGAGTGAGTATGTATGAATGTGTTAATGGAGCAGATAGAAGCGTGTAGAGAGAGAGAGAGAGAGAGAGAGAGAGAGAGAGAGAGAGAGAGAGAGAGAGAGAGAGAGAGAGAGAGAGAGAGAGAGAGAGAGAGAGAGAGAGAGAGGGGCTGAATTATACACGTAGGTTGAGATCTGTAGATTATTCAGTGCGCCTATACAACCCTCCATTTCACTCCCGCCAGCCTCCACAAACACACACAACACACACACAACACACACACATAGGGAACTCCGTAGTGTAAGGGTTAGCACGCTCGGCTCACAACCGAGAAGTCCCGGGTTCGATCCCCGGGCGGAGCGAAGACAGACGGGTGGTCTTCTTAGAACCCGAGCCCCTGTCCACCCAGCAGTGAATGGGTACCGGGTGTCAGCCGGGGGTTTGTGACCCCCCTCCCGGGGTGGTGGCTTCGGCCAACACTAAGCACTAAGGAAGAATGATAAAATAAATGTTGATATGGAGACGGGCCATACGAGCGTTGCTCAGGCCCTATAAAATACAACTAGATGAATACACACACACACACACACACACACACACACACACACACACACACACACACACACACACACACACACACACACACACACACACACACACATACACAAATAAAACTGTGTCACCCATAATACTGCCATCCACTCCCTCAACCACTATCACCCACACTTTAGCCTCGATCCATCAACCCACATTGGACAACCAGCATCGCTCTAATGGCAGCTGTGACGTATCTACCACCATCGATCTGACACACGGTAACCACACACAATCATCCCCGCTGTCCCACCACTACCACCACCCCCAGCACAATCATCACAATTACTATGACTGCTACTGCCATTATGTATACTACTACTACTACTACTGCAACTACTACTTTACTTCTCCTCTATCTCCTCCTCTTCTTCCTTTACTATCACTGCTAATACTACCACTACTACTATACTACTACTACTTCTATCATATTTTACCTCCTCCTCCTCTTCTTCATCTTCTTACTACTACTATGTACTATTACTACTACTACTACTACCATTATTTCTCCCACTACTACAATATCCATTATTACTTTCATTACTATCGTCATCAGCAGCAGCACTATCACCCCCATGATCTTCGTCCAGAATTCCTTTTTCATCGCGGGATATCTAATGGTCTGCCGCTGATCGCCTAAGACTAAGCATGTCATCCATCACACACACGCACACATACACACACACAAACACACACACACACACACACACACACACACACACACATACACACACACACAAGATACTATAACAAGTTCCATTCAATCAAGTTTTTTCTTTCATCCTTTTTTTTCTCTCTCCACCCATCCCAATCCATTCCTTCATCCTACTCGTCTAGTCCTCCTCCCAGCTCCTCCTCATCTCCTTTTCATTTAATCCTGATCCCCTACTCTCTTCACGTCCTCCCCCTACAACCCCCTTCCCCCCAGCAGCTGCCTCTGTCAGACATTGTTATTCTGACTTCATCCAGTTATGAAATGAGATCGGGAATCAAGTGTATGAGGCATCTGTCGGCCCTTCTGCCTTACCACCACTACCACCCGCTCGCTCGCTCGCTCGCTCCCTCACGCTTCATAACTTTTCCCATGTTGTCCAAAGAGCTTCTAAAAATCTCCCGCAGTCTCTTCCCGCCGTTGCCTTTGAGTATCCTCTTAGTGTGAAATCATCCAGGTTTTCGCTTTGCCGCAAAATGAGAGAGAGAAAGAGCGAGAGAGGTTTGCGCATAACAAAACGTAAATGAGACTACGAGAGGGGTGAATATGAATAAAAACAATGCTCACCCGATGGCAATAGTAAGAGTTCTCGGCGATCAATAGTCGGCGAAATCAAGCGACTGGCTAACCTTCCGTTTTTTATATTCTTTTATATTCCTTCTTTTTCTTTTTTTTCTTTCTTCTCTTGTAGTTTTTTGCCTTCTTTTTTGCCTTCCTCCTAACACTCTTTTTTTTCCTTTGCTTGCTCCTCGTCGTGATTCGTGTTCGGGCGTCGTTGGGGCGCGTGACGGATGACGCAATGGACGTAAATTCGCGTAATAACACCAACGAATATAAACTCCAACACGGGGCGAGATATTAAGATAAAAAATAGAAGAAAAACCTCGTCAATGTGTGTGTTGTTATCACCATGATGTATTACAACTACTTCTACTACTACTACTACTACTACTACGACTACTTCTGCTGCTACTACTACTACTACTACTACTACTACTACTACTACTACTAAAATTACTACTACTGCTACTACTACTACTACTACTGCAATTTCAAGTATTTGTAGAAGAAATTGCTTAGCTTAGAAGTTCGCATAGAAGTTATACAGTAGTAGTAAAAGTGGTAGTGGTAGAAACTGTATATATGTACACTATTGTGGTAGCTGTGATAGTAGTAGTAGTAGTAGTAGTAGTAGTAGTAGTAGTAGTAGTAGTAGTAGTAGTAGTAGTAGTAGTAGTAGTAGTAGTAGTAGTAGTAGTAGTAGTAGTAGTAGTAGTAGTAGTAGTAGTAGTAGTATAGTAGTAGTAGTAGTAGTAGTAGTAGTAGTAGTAGTAGTAGTAGTAGTAGTAGTAGTAGTAGTAGTAGTAGTAGTAGTAGTAGTAGTAGTAGTAGTAGTAGTAGTAGTAGTAGTAGCGGTGGCAGCAGTAGCATTAGCACTGGTAGTTATAATGGTAGTCATTGTATATGCCTTGTAGAAGTACCTGAAATATCATTAGTAGCAGTGCTAGAAGAAATAAAGCTAATTGTAGTAGTGGTAGTAGTAGTAGTAGTAGTAGTAGTAGTAGTAGTTGAAGTAGTAGTAGTAGTAGAACGTAAACATACCTATGCACAACATTCCTTTACAACCTGTACTGTACTCGTACCCTACGTCTTCCCTCACACATAATGGCTATTGCTTCCTTCCCTCCCTCCATCCCTTCCTTTCCCTCCCTTCCTGTCCTTCTTTCCCTTCCTTCCTTTCCCTTCCTCCCTTCATCCATTAATCTCAAATCGTCCAATAACTGATATGAATCACGTGATACTCTCCTCTGACGGATACGTCTTATATCTTTCTTCCTTTTATTTATTTACCTTGTTTGCGCTCCCACCACAATCTCCCTTCCTCCCGCCACATATTTGCTTTTCCAAGTGCTCTGTACCAACCTGCACTTTCATCCATGTTTTTCCCTCCCTCTCTCCCTCCGTATTGATTTCCTCCTCCCTTTCTCTCTCTCTCTCTCTCTCTCTCTCCTCTCTCTCTCCTCTCTCTCTCTCTCTCTCCTTCTCTCTCTCTCTCTCTCTCTCTCTCTCTCTCTCTCTCTCTCTCTCTCTCTCTCTCTCTCTCTCTCTCTCTCTCTCTCTCTCTCTCTCTCGCATGCATACCTCGTTTTTGCATTACTTCGCATTTTTACAGTTTGAAACCGCTGACTTTACTCCCCTCCTAATATTGTGTACATTACTTATACTCTCTCTCTCTCTCTCTTCTCTCTCTCTATCTTCTTCTCTCTCTCTCTCTCTCTCTCTCTCTCTCCATCCTCTACTCTCTCTCGTCCTCTCTCTCTCCTTCTTTTCCTCTCTCTCCTCTTCTCTCTTCTCTTCTTCTCACCCCTCATCCTTATCTCTTTCACCACTCCCACTACTATACACTCACTCACTCACTCACTCACTCACTCACTCACTCTTTTACTCATCTTCTCTCTCTCTTTCTCTCTTTTGCTGGCATTGTATCATTATATATATTTTTGTCTGTCTGAGAAATATTGCTCAGTTTTCTTACAATGGAGGAAAATAAGACGAAGGAAAAAAGAAACAGCGACGCGCGCAAATCATAATTTTAACCACGAATGGCAATGCAGAAAAATCACATCATTCTACAATTTTGTTTTATTGTTTGCAACCAACATTTCGAGGAACCTTTAGACGATGCTTTTTCTGAAACACGGAAACTCCCACTAAACTAATAAAGAAGAAGACGACGAAGAAGAAGAGAAAGAAGAAAAAGAAGACGAAGAAGAAGAACTAAGAAGAAGAATTAAGAAGAGAAAAAAAGGAAGGAAAAAAAAGAAAAAGGAAAAAGGAAGAAGAAAGGCAAGGGAAATAAATTTAAAATATGAAGAAAAAAACCAGTAAACTAATGAAGAAGACGATGAGGAAGAAGCAGAAAAAGAAGAATTGTGAAGAAAAAGAGAAGAAAAAAGAAAAGAAAATAAGACAAGGGAAATATAAAGAAATATGTCGGAAAACCTCAGTAACTAATGAAGAAGACGACGACAAAGAACATAATATTATAAGTGAAGGGGAAAGGGAAAAAAAAAAAAGAAAATATGAGAAGGGAAATGAAAATAAAATATGTACGAATATCAGGTAATTCTATCTCATTCAGGTCACTAATTTCCCCTCGCCTCCCCTCGCCTCCCCTGAAAGACCCGCTAATTCGGTGTTATTTGGCTGCGGTTGTTACCCTCTGTCGCCCTGCCTTCCGTGCAGGTCACACGGCGGGTCAGTGGGTGTCGCGGGGGGAGGGGAGTAACGAGGGGAAAATAGGAGGGGAGGGGTGAGGGGAGGTCACTGTTGGGAGCGTGATGGGGGGTTACGCCGCCTTGTTACTGGGTGTTGGGTTGTACTGGAAGAGGAGGAGGAGGAGGAGGAGGAGGAGGAGGAGGAGGAGGAGGAGGAGGAGGAGGAGGAGGAGGAGGAGGAGGAGGAGGAGGAGGGGGGGAGACGGAGGAAAGGAAAAATGAGAAGAGTAAATGGGAACAGGAGTAGAAAAGGAGTTGTTAGAGGAGTGGAAGAGATAAATGGTTTTGTGATGGTTTCCATTGTTTGAGTGTCCTCGTGTGTGTGAGTGTGATTTTTTTTTCACCCACGGTCTTGCCCACATGAGCTGAACTCGCGATCACCAGTTTTTCACCTTTCCGGAAAGAGCTTGAAACTCGTACTGACCGATCTTTTGACAATGCTAGGACCTCACAAACCATATACACCCCCTCCCACTGCTCAAGGGGGACATAACCCCCACATTTGTCAGTGAAAAATCCCCGGGAGCAAGCGGGGATCGAACTTACAACTACAAAATGGCCAGGCACGCTCTTTAACCACTAACTAGACCATGCAGGTGTGTGCGTGTGTGTTTGTGTGTGTGTGTGTGTGTGTGTTGCTAAGTTCTGCTGTCTTTTGCTATCTAGTTAAGGAGTGCTATGTTGTTTTATTCACCTGTTTAAATGTCTGCTTGTCTGTTTATCGATCTAATAATGTTCCTGGTCTGTTTTTTCCACCTTTTTTTGGCGCTACGTTACAATTCCCGCAGCAATACCGATCACAAGCTGCAATCTTCCCCAGACATTAGATAAAAGATGAGACTGAAATTACCTCCTCACGTTCCTTCTTCTTACTTTGCTATTTTCATCTCCCTCCCTCCCTCCCTCCCTCGCAATCACCACCCGCATCGCCGGGAGATCAGGAGAAAACTAACCTCAATCACCGCCTTCCATCAAAGGACTAAAACACATAATCCCGTCCCGCTCAACACACACACACACACACACACACACACACACACACACACACACACACACACACACACACACACACACACACACACACACACATACACACACACACCGCATCAAAGAGGAAAGCGTGCGATTAATGTCATAGTTTCCTCTTCTTGGGTGGCAAAATGGGAGGAGGAGGAGGAGGAATACAAAAGAATGTAAAGGAACAACAGAGACAAACAGTCCTACTGGGCCAAACGAGTCTGTCTGTGTTACTACTTTCTACCACTAGAGTTTCTACGTGTTGGATATAAAAGAATAGCAAAGTTGAAGGCTCCTCCCCACCCAACCCTCCCTCCGGCCGAGGCCGGCAGGAAAACACTGAAAAAAACCACCACACAGTATTGTTAAACTGCCATGGAATCATTACTATTTACTTGGTTTTTGTGAATATAAATTTTTGAATGCTTAGGGGGTCGAAAATAGAACAAGGATTCCCGGAAGGAGAAAAGGAGGAGGAAAAGGAGGATGAGGAAGAAGAAGAAGGATTGGAAGAGGAAGAGCTAAGGAAAAATCAAGAAGGAAATCAGAAAAAAAAGAGAGAAATGAACAATTTGTGACAAATAATGACAATGAGACAAAAAAATACGGACAAGAATAGAATGATGAAAACAAAAATAAGAGACAAATAAAACATAGATAGTTGGAAAAAAGGAGAAGAAAACTGTAAAATAAAAGGAGGACGAAAGAAGAACAAAAAATGACAAAAAAACAACAACAATCAACCTATATTTCACACGTTCCCACTGACCACATAACACCTTTCCTCGCCACTAAGTTCCCCCTTCTCCCCCCTTTCCCCTCCCCATTCCCCTCCCCTTGTCCCTCCCCCGCCAAACAGTTGCTCCTTTTCACCTCCGGAACGCCCCATGTCAGCTCAGTGGTGGCGGGACCGTTTTAATACCCTGGGACAATTATTCCTTTCTATACAGAGGGCTGGAGAGGGCGTGGGGAAGGGAGGAGGGAAGGGGTAGTGGGGCGGGGACAGGGGAGGGGAGGGGAGGGGAGGGGAAGGGTGGACGAACGCGCGCCGTCAACTAGTGACCACCCACAACCTCCCTTCCATCTTCTTTCATCCATTTCCCCATTTTCCATTCAATTTCTTTCTTCTTCACGTCCGATTCACACCTTCTCTCTTTTCTATGGCTGTGAAAGGGACACACAGGCCTTCTCATCCCCTCTCTCCCTCCCTCCCTCCCCCCCTCTCTCTCTCCTGTTTTCATTCACGGCAGAACAGACCACCCACTACCTTGACTTCCTTCGTTGAGTTGATTCTTTCACGTTTTCTTTCGTTCTTTCTCTTGTATGTACTTCTTTCTTCAAACCTTCCATTCCTATGAGAGGCAAACTTCCCGTCCTTTCATTCCACCTGTTGTCGTTTCCTCCATTTTTCCTTTTAAGTGTCGATTTGACCTCCAGTTTCCACGACAGGAGGACGTATGGAGCCAGTGACCAACCGCTTCACATTTTCTTTATTGTCGCGCGTCGCTTTCTTCAGCCACTTCCGTCACTGCCGCCGCCGCCGCTTTGTTCCTCGCCACTGTTCCTTGTCGCGGTCTTCCGTAAGAGGGGAGAAAAGGCGTGTGGGGAGAGGGGTGAGGGGAGAGAGGGGAGAGAGGGAAAGAGAGGGGAGGAAGTAGATATATGGAAGGGTGTCATTCACGCCTTGTTTCAGCTTCGTTTCCTTTCTCTGTTAATGTCCCTTTTTTGCTCGCAGTCTCTTTCTCTTTCATTCTTTGCACTTTTTTTATGTCTTTCCTTTCAGACCAGTCCACCGCCTCATTTTCCTTATTTTACGGCATCAGCCTTTCTTTTTTTACTTCCTCCTCCTCCTTCTTCTCCTCCCCCTCCTCCTCCTCTCCCCCATCTACAGACAACACAGTCAGCAAATTAATTTTTTGGCGTGTGTGTGTGTGTGTGTGTGTGTGTGTGTGTGTGTGTGTGTGTGTGTGTGTGTGTGTGTGTCAGTTCGCCGCGTGTCCTCTTGTGTGCAAATGTCATTATTTCCTGACCCAGCTTGACCTGTGTCCAATTGGGCGTGAGTGTGACCCCTGGTTGACCTGACCTTTCACACGCCGATCCGGGAGGTCGAGGAGGAGGAGGAGGAGGAGGAGGAGGAGGAGGATTAACCATTTTGTAAACAGAAATAGATACAGACAGAGACACGATCAGGATTAATATACAAACGACCTTCTGTGTTTGTATCTCACTACAGACAAACAGCAGAAGAAACGGCTGTCTGTTCTCTCTCAAGGCTTTCTGTCTGTGTTCATCCGTCCACCGCGTGTCCTAATTGCACTAAATCATCCCTACTGGTCTTCATTATGCCTATTCCTCCTCTTCTTCCCCCACCCTCATTCTCCTATACTATATAAGCTACTGTACGGTTGTTGTTGTTTTAGATTGAGCTGATAGGAAATGCCATATATATTACATGGAAGTGTAATTTTAATGTGAAAATAATACTAAGGCGCCACAACGTTTCCCATATCATAAAATCTTCACACACTTGATACTTTTGTTAATTGCTCATTAGAGTAAATTTCTGGTCCATGAGTGATTGGGTATATTATGTAATTTCTTTTTATGTATTTTTGTGGACAATGAAATATCTATCTTTCTATCAACGTTTATTGTTGACTATTATTATTATTCATTCATTATTGACTACCTTCCTCATTTCTCTCATCGTGATTGATGAAGTGTTTGGAAATAAAGCCATAAAGTCACCCCTGCATGCAGACCTGTCGTCTGTTTTATGGCTGGGCGGGACCCGATGCCTTATTCTAGTTTTTTGACGTTTTTCCCCCTGTACAAATCGACAATTCTGCCATGCCAGTTTTTTCTGTATTTCCCCGCGCCTGTTCCCGCCATTCAGTGCTCGCCGTAAAATGCATAGACTTGTTATACAGACGCACCAGAATAGCCACTCGTGAAAAGCAAATGCAGCAGTTTTTTTATACATAGGATGGGGGAGTCTGCATGAAAAAAATTGTGTTTTATCGAATAAGAGTAATTTTTCAGTCTTTTTTATACACATGATGGAGGAATTTGCATGAAAAAAATGGTGTTTTATCGAATAAGAGTAATTTTTTTCTAAAGCAAATTTTCATATTCATAAAAACAGGATGAAAATGTTACTGGGATTAAAAATAAAGAGTTTTATCGAATCGGAGTAATTATTTTCAACGGAAAAGTTTCATATTCGTAAAAATAGGATGAAAATATATCTGGGATAAAAAAAAAATTGAAATCACATGCGAAGACACCATTAAGAGAATAAATAACCTATATTTTTGTTCAGTTCTGATACAGATGAGTTATTTTTCAATGTGATCATAAATATAGAGGCAAAACACAAAACAGTTATTAATGATGGTGTGAGCGGTGATACTTCAAAGCGAAACTCATCACTAATAAAATCAATAATGCAGTATAGTTAAGCACAAGCCTACACCCTCATAACTTATACAATATATTTATCTGCTTCAGTACTGAAGTTCATTTCCTCAGGTCTGTATATAATGTCGTTTTTTGTTTCTGTATGCCTTCGGGTGAGAATAAAATTATCATTATTATTATTATTATCATTATTATTATTATTATTATAATTTTCATAAATATTTTTATTATAATTATTATTATTATTATTATTATATTATTATAACCTCGCGGCCAGCCATTCATTCCGAGGTTTTCGCTTCGCTCGCGTCATTGTGCGAGGTCTTATATCATTACCACTTCATTTTTATAATAACAAATATCGCGAAAATATAGTCACGCAGGACATTCATCTCCTTGACATGGGTTTTTTTACTTTGTAAGACCTATTAATGGTTCTCGTTAGTGAAAAAACCAGCAATAAACACAGACTTGACTCGTCCGTAAAGCGTAATGTTATCTTGTCTTCTATTGTAGTCTACTCGAAATTTAGTTCATTTCCTGTTATGTATGAATAACGAATGTTTTGTTATAATATTTCTTTTTCTTTTTCTGTCCATGCCTGTCGGGCGAAATAAAATTGTTGTTATTATTATTATTATTGTTATCATTATTATTATTATTATTTTAAATATGAATGTATGTGTATCGTTTTAATTTTGTTTTATTGCTGTCTATGCCTTCGGGCGACAAAAAAATATTATTATTATTATCATTATAATTATTATTATTGGCGGCGAGGCTGGAGTGTGGCTGAGCGGACGCCGAGAGTTGTTGCCGCGGTGTGTATTCATCTAGTTGTATTCATCTAGTTGTATTTTACAGGGCCTGAGCTACACTCGTATGGCCCCGTCTCCATATCAACATTCTTATCATTCATTCTTAGTGCTTAGTGTTGGCCGATGTGTGTGCGTGCGTGCGTGCGTGCGTGCGTGCGTGCGTGCGTGCGTGCGTGCGTGCGTGCGTGCGTGCGTGCGTGCGTGCGTGCGTGGTCGTGTGTGTGTGTGTGTGTGTGTGTGTGTGTGTGTGTGTGTGTGTGTGTGTGTGTGTGTGTGAGGCCTCGAGGCCATGCTCGAGGCACACCGAGTAAAAAAGAAAATACGGTTGACTTCGGGACGCCGGGAAATTACAGCTTTGAGGATTAAAATACAGATCCGTTTTTTTATCAGATACACTCTTGTTTTTCACGCTCACGGATATTTCAGTACAAGTTCCGGGGTTATGAATG